>JAODAL010010678.1:47500-103841 GCA_025379985.1 Phyllomedusa bahiana | reverse complement strand
TTTTTCAAATTTGAATTACTGTTTTTCCCCGGAAATTTACAATATCATAATCTTGATTTGCGCCGTTCTAGATTTTTGGAAAGTGTTTTTTTTTTTTTTAATTATGTTGTTTTTTTTAAGTTCACTCTTTTCTACACTTTTTCCGCCATAAAAAAGGCAATTTTTCGGAATCAACTCCGCTGCACGGGGGGGCGCCGAGATTTCTGTCGCTTTTTTCTATGTTCCTCGCTGTTCCGACCCTGCTTAAATTCCCCTCCCCCGGGACATTTCGACCAAAAAAAAAACAGGTCTCCTGTCGGATGCCGAGCGCTGCACGCGCCTCCTTTCCCGACTCCCATCGTACATCCTCGGAGTTTTAAGCGCCCCGCGTCCCGCCCCAAAAAGCCTACACCGCGTAAAAACACCGCGCCCAGCCCGCCCCTTCATGCGGGGCGCACTGAAAGTGGGGACGCCGCCAAACCCCTGATCCCCGCGTCCGACGCGGGTTGGGGCCGGGGGAGGCCAGTAACGCCAAAAACAGGGTAAAGCCCGTTCATACATGCGCCCCAGGGTATGTTCCACGAAAATTTTGGATCCTTTTTTACCTTTTTTCCAAAGAAAAAAAGCATTGATAACTGCACCCAAAAAACTGCCCCCAAAAAAAAACCAAAACCAGAAAGGATGCTTTTGCATGGGTTTTTGGGATCTTTTTTTAATATAAAAACGGGTTGTATTTTGAAAAAGGTAAAAATCTTGAAATATATTTAAACCCTTACAAGTATGTGGGGATGTAATATACTAGTGGCCCCTAGGGGTTTCCCATTATTTAAGAACTTTTTGAACTTTGAACCTAATACCTACATTGGGAAAACCCACTAGGGGGACTCACACTTTTCATGGTTTCATAGGATGCCTAATATAGGGCGCTTAACTGCAAGCATTTTACATTTGTTTCCTAAACCCTAATAAGGACGTAAAATGAAAGCTTTTTACATGTGTTTTCTAGGATGCCTAATAGGGGGTGCATAATGCAAGCATTTTACATTTGTTTAATCTTATAATTCACTTTTATATAGTTAAATAAAAATCATTTTTAGTATAGAATGGGTGTTTATAAAAATTTTAAAAAATTTCTTAATAATAAATTTATAATTTTTTTTAGATAAATGTTTATTTAGAATGTTGAGGGTTTAGTTTACTTATTTTTTAAACCAAAAACATTTTTAAAAAACTATTTACTAAAACTTAATAAATTTTATTAGAAAAAACTTCTTAATTTCATAAACACCCATTAATACAAAAAAATGCTTTTATATAATCAATACATAAAAAGGGATTTACCAGATTAAACACATGTAAAATGCGCAACCCCCTCTATGGGCTTCATTGAAAACTGAAAAATGCGTTATCCCTCTATTGGGTCATTGGGTTACTAAAAGTTCAAACAGTTTTTCTAGATTAAATGAGACCTTAGGGCCAATTTTGTGTATTACACTTTCCCATTTTAAACCCAAAGCATTTTTTGGATGCTTTAATCAAAAAAAGGGATCCAAAATGTACCCAAAATAGTTCCTTTTGGATCCTTTTTCGGGGTCCCAAAAGGCACCCCATTGTTTCCTATGGGGAATTTCACTTCGTAACACGAAAAGCATTTTAAAAAACCAAGAAACACGCAGCCGATCACTCGTTTTAACGGAGAAACTTTTTTTCATTTAAAATAATGAAACAAAAGAATATTGTTAGATTGTTTTTGGATCCGTTTTGGGTCCCAAAAAAAAGATTGAAAAACGACATGGAACATCCCAAAAACCCCTCACCGGTCCACACATATTCCTTTCAAAGAAATTTTCAAACAAAAAGTAATCTTGTCCGTGAACGTGATTTTGCTTTACTGGGGAAAATCCGTCTAGTAAAAGGATTTTTTCCCCAATAAAATTACAAAATTTAAAACTGGGGGAATTCTGGCACAATGTAACAAAGAGCAAATTGTGCTTCACAACAAAGGGCCGGCTTTTTATTTCCCCCGGTACATTTTTGGCAAGCTTCCAGCGCCGGGGAGAAATGCTTTTTTCTGAAATGGAAAAAAGCTTTGGTTTTTTTATGTTTGAAAAAAGCTGTGACTTGTTTAGGCTTTTCATTAAGACGGAACATTCGCTGGCAAGGAAAAAATAATTTAACCAATGCTTAATAAAATCATAGAAACCTTCCTCCAAAAAATACCAACACTCCTTCATTCAAAACCCCCACATAAAAACCCTTTTTTACTAACTCAAAATTATTTAATAAACCCCACTTTAAAATCACAACAAAATTCACTAAAACTTTCACCTAAACAAAATCAACCCACCCCAAAACCCTTTTCAAACCCCCCCTCACTATTTTCTCAAATCATAAACCCCTCAATTTTCAATATTTCCCCAAAACCCCACAAACTTCACAACCCCTCAAATAAAGGGCAAAAGCATTAAATTAAACACATATACAAACCCACTATTAACTTTTTTAAAAAGCCCCAAAAAAAATAAACTTTCTATGACTGTTATGTCGTTTTTTATCAATTTTTTTTAACCTTAAAATTTGCACCAATATGTTAAATTTTCTTTTTTTGTTTTGCCTGCTGCTTTCTGGTTGCAAATTTTGTGCAAAGCTCATTTGTGCAACATTTTTTTTCCTTTAGCTGCACAGATTTTTTCCATACAGTCTACAACCCCCTTGCAGTAAATAAGGGCAAGACAGCAGAGGTTAAAATGGAGTGCAGCTATATCAAAAACCAGCTTTCTATGGCTTGATGTCAAAAAAGGCAAAAATAAACTATGCTATGTACTTATTCCCCGTTCTTGGTTGAATTTTTTTCTAACCTTTTTGCAAAATTGCAAATTGTTTATGCATGCTTTTTTAGGGAGGTTTTATGCAAAAGCTCATTTTGGCAAAATTTTTTACCTTTAGCCCGCCAGATTTTAACTTTTTCAAAACAACCCTCTTTCCTTTTCATCCTCCATCCCTGGAGGGGAGATGGCAATCTGCCAATTGGTTTAAATTGGGGGGGAGGTGTGAAAGGTCTATTATAGAGTCTTACAGCTATTTACCCTGACAATTAATAATGGTCAGGAAAACTTAATGGGTTAAATTAGAGTGCAACTTATGTTCACGAGGGTGGCACTGATGCTCGGTGGTTTCAGAAAGATACAGTGGGGATTCATGCTATGTATGAAAGTTTCTGGTTGCAAATTTTTGTGCAACGCTCATTTGTGGAAACATTTGTATTTTTATTTTTTTTACAGTCAGCTGCACAGACTTACTGCACTATACAATATAACATCCTCTGTCCATGGAATACAGAAATGGCAGGGGCCGGCTGCCTCGGGCTGCTTTAGTGCTCGGAATAGATGGACATAACCAGAGGGGCTCTCGAAGATGGTCAAGTAGGTTAGGGGGCACATTTCTGTCAAGAATTCTTACACTAACTCCCCTTCAGGAAATAAAGGGCAAGACATGTATAGGTTAAGCTGGAGTGCAACTATATCAAACACGGAGCTACTTATGCATGGTGGTTGCAAAAGGCAGAAAGGTAAACGTATGCTATGTACTGTATGTCACTTCTTGGTTACACATTTTTTTTCTAACCTCATTTGCACAAATATGTGTAAATTGCTGATGTTTTTATGCTGCATTCCGGTTGCAAATTTTTGTGCAGAGCTCATTTGGGAAAAAATGAGCAAATTGTTGATGTTTTGCATGCTGCTTTCTAGTTGCAAGTTTTGTGCAGAGCTCATTTGTGCAACATTTTTTCCTTCAGCTGCACAGATTTTTAGCCTACACTATTAACACCAATTTTCCTTTTCCTCCTCCATCACTGGAGGAAATGGCAAGTGCTGACTACTTTATAGCTGCCACAGTGCTTGGAATATGCCGACATAACCGGGGGGCTCTGAAAGATGGTCAAAACAGGGCGGAGGCAAATGTCTATCTAGAGTTCTTTCAGTACCTACCCTGCAATTAACAAAGGCCAGGAAACATAGGGATTACATTAAAGTGCAACTTTCTTCACTAGGAGGCATTATGTGGTGGTTTTCAGAAAGACACAGTGGGGATTCATGCTATGTATGTCAGTTTCTGGTTGCAAATTTTTGTGCATTTGTGGAAAAATGTGTATTTTTGTTTTACCTTTGGCTGCACAGGTTTTTAAATTTTACAATCAACACAATTTTCCTATTCCTCCTCCATCACTAGAGGAGATGGAAAATACCAACTACTTAGTCTTTGCTTCAGTGCTTGGAATATGTAGACATAACCAGGAGGCCGAAGATGGTCAAATCAGGAGAAAGGAGGCGAATGTCTATCTAGAGTTCTTACAGTACTTACACCGCAATTAATAAAGGTCAGGAAACATAGGGGTTAAACTAGAGTGCAACTATATTCACCCAGGAGGCACTTATGCTTGGTGGTTTCAGAAAGACACAGTGGGGATTTATGCTATGTCTGCCAGTTTCTGGTTGCAAATTTTTGTCCAAAGCTGATTTGTGGAAAATGTGTATTTTTTTCATCTTTGGTGTGCAAGTATTTTAGCATTTACAAACCCATACACTGTTACTTTTCTTCCTCATCGCTGGAATACGGATTTTTAGCAGGTGCCTGTGCTTAGTCAGAGCTTTCAGAATATACGAAGTAACAAGGTGAATTGGAAGATGGTCAAATAGGGGCGGGGGCGAATGTCTGTCAAGTGTTGTTACACTGACTGCCCTGCAATTAATAAAAGGCAAGAAGCAAAGGGTTTAAACTGAAGTGCAACTGTATCCACCCCAGAGGTACTTATGCTTGGTGGTTGCTAAGAGGCAGGAGGATACATTTATGTTATATATGTCAATTCTCAGTTGCAAATTTGTGTGCAAACCTTATTTGTGCAAAAACCGTCCAATATTTTTTTAACCTTTAGCTGCACAGATTTTTTGCCTATATATTCAACACTTTGTTACTTACCCTCCTACATCCCTAGAGGAGATAATAGGTGCCAGCTACTTAGTAGCTGCTTCAGTGATTGGAATATATGGTCATAACCAGGAGGATCTAGAAGATGGTCAAGTCGGGTTTGGGGGTTGATGGCTGTTAATGGCATTGGTGTCAAGAGAGTTCTTAACAGTTAAATGCGCACTGTTTAGCAAGTTGGGCAAAGAAATGTAGTAAACTGGAGTGCAGATATATTCACCCAGGAGGCACTTATGCTTGGCAGTTATGGAAAGACACAGTGGGGATCTATGCTATGTATGTCAGTTTCTGCTTGCAAATTTTTGTGCAAAGCTCATTGGTGAAAAAATTTGAAACTTTGAACTTTAGCTGCACAGATTTTAGCACATTGTATAATAATGACATCTGTTCCGTTCCCGTCTGTATGTGTTAGAGGAGTCTTTGAGGCACCTAAGGGAGCAAGCGCTGGGGGTGATTTTAACCTCTACATCTGCTATATCTTCTCAGTTTCACTTATATTAACCTTTAAATGTTATGTCACAGACGTTTATATATATCCCACCACGAATAACATCTGCAAGGAGTTTGTATGTTCTTCACATGTGTCTGTGGGTTCCTCTGGGTTCTCCGGTTTCCCCCAAACTCCAAAAACAGGTTAATCTGGAATTAAAACTATGAGCCCCAATGGCGGCGTGGTGGGCGGGGGGGGAGAGTATGGAGAAAGTGGCGGGCGTTGTCCCCCCCCACCCCCTGTCGGGGGTGGGGAGCGGTAAACTCAGAAATGAATGCTAAAGAAATGAATAAAAACATAAAAGAACAATAAATATGCATACATACAGAAGTTTCTTTGCCATGCTTTTTTCTTTGGTTCTGCTCTTCACAGAACCCATCTTCAGGCTCACAGTTCTGTTCATCTATTCATTAACAATTGCACACTAAAAACTAAGCAAAAACATCAACGGGACATATAGGAATTTTTTGACAAATTCAGTACTGTTAAGGAATTGTGAAAACCTGGGATTCTTAGATCACCGTTTTGATCAAAAGTGTTTACGCTCACCTCCCAATTGTGTCAGGGACCCAGCACAGGTGTGTTCCTAACACTAAAAGTTACCTTCTTGGAGGCCTGTTCAGATCGTACAACATATTCATTTTTTGAAAAAAAGCATTAATGCTGAAGGTAATTGTGAAAACTGGAAATGTTACCTCCTAGGAGCAGTAATGCATTTCAAAAAATGCCTATATGCATTGATGTTTGGCTTAGTTTTGTAGTGTGCCACTGAATATTTGGAATAGATGTATGTTATTGCCTTGCCCAGTGTGCACCTATGCTTACGTTTTTTTCAAAAAAAATGGCTTTTGGATGCTGCAGAGGTCCAAATAAAGTCTTTTTGTAGTCCTGTTTGAGGAGTGGCTGCCTCATTGGCTTATTGCACTCAGCCATTCTCACTTTTAAACAGTGCAGGATTATTCAGAGCAAGTTCTTTTCACTCCCTGTGATGTTGTAGTCTGATAACCAGGCTCCAAGAGAGAACGGTAACATGTTAGTGTTAGGACTAACCTGTCTGGGGTCCCTTGACGCAAATTGGGAGTGTGGTAAAAACTACTTTTGATCAAAACTGTGAACGAAGAATCCCAGGTTTTCACAATTCCTTAGCGTAATGCATTTTCAAAAATTCCTATATGCTCCTTTGTTGTTTTGCCTTAGTTTTTTGTGGGCCTCTGATATTCTGCAAATAGATGTATGTTATTGCCTTGCCAGTGTGCACCTATGCTTACGTTTTTTTCAAAAAATGCTTTTGGATGTGCAGAGTCAAATAAAGTTTTTTCACACTTCCTGTTCAGGCTGTGAGAGGTTCTACAGCTTCAAGCTCCCACTTCCCGTTTAAGTTGTGGCTGATTCTACAGCTTCAGGTTCCCAGTTCTTGTTCAGGCTGTGGATGGTTCTACAGCATCTGTCTCTCACTTCCTGTTCAGGCTGTGTGCAGTTCTACTGCTTTAGGCTCTCACTTCCTGTTCAGGCTGTGGGTAGTTCTACAGCTTCAGGCGCCCACTTCCTGTTCAGACTGTGGATGATTCTACAGCTTCAGCCTCCCACTTCCTGTTCAGACTGTGGATGGTTCTACAGCATCTGTCTCTCACGTCCTGTTCAGGCTGTGGGCAATTCTGCAGCTTTAGGCTACCACTTCCTTTTGGGCAGATCTTCAGCAGTGACTGGCATTTCAGCTCAGCTGATCCTGTAAAAAGCACATTAGTGATTAGCAGGGCACAAGGTTACAGAGCTTCAAAGTGTTTAATAATGAGTTGTCAGTAGGAAATTCTTAAGCATGCTACCTGTGCTGCTGAAAAAGAACATGCCGAGATCGTGATGTCAACCATTCTCGGTCACTGCTGAGAAGTGGGAGTTAACATAGAGAGCTTATGTACACAAAGCAGTTGATTGAGAACCAAACGTATTCCTGAACGTAATCAAAAATCAGAACAGTAATGTATTTGGCAATAATCTTTATTTACCTTTGCCTATATGTTAACAGCTAATCAGTGTGGTAAGAGTGCCCCTTTAATTACAATACAAATTCTATATGCAATTTTATACACAGTAGAGGATATTGACAGTGGTTCGTCAAGGCGAGGTCCGCTGTTCAATTAAGCAAATGTTTCTTTACTTTATAATTTTCAGCATTTATGGCGACATGTCCCAATTGTGAGCGTCCCGTACGCCAGTTTAAATGCGGCATAAAGTATTGTACACTCGAAATGTATTTTCTATTATGTTCTGTGCTTGTTTTGTAAAGTGGTTGTATTTGCGTCTGTCAGAATGTTTTAGGTGTTGCGCTTTTTCCGGCGAGTGTGTTGTTTGGGGCGCCTGTTTGGGCGATATCGGGCCTTGTATGACTCAAAATTCGGGCGATAGTAGTTCTACGTATTTGTTAATGGCGCGTAGGTTTGTTTTGGAGCAATAGTTTGTCTCTTTGCAGCATTTTTTGGCATTTGAGCAGAGTTGGGAGCAACATTCAACATCAGAGCGCACACAGAAGGCAGACGATCTATAACTTCAACCAACAGCCAGAAATAAGTACAGGAGACGTTCTGCAATGACCCCAGAGCGATAAATAAAAGGGACCATTGCATGAGGCACCAGGTAATGTATTCAACTTTTTCACTCACATCCAATGCGCCTGAACTTGTCGTCCCACGATTGCAAAGTTCGGACAATGCAAATCTGACGCCACAGCCGGGCACAAAGGCGCCCTAAACGCACGGACCATAAGTGCGCAATGCGCCTAAAAGCACACGTAGAAAAACAGCCGACTGTTGTAAGCCCCGCCAAGTACGGCTAAAACAAAAGGAGCGTACAGCCACACAATAGTGATCACTCTACAAAATCAGGGGGTGGACACATTACGCAAATAGCAAACGTTGGAGTGTTGGGGACATGTTGTCCCTTAATATTTACTTAAATGGGACCACATTGGATAGCCAGAATATTCTCAAATAGATGTAAATGTTCGCCTGGAGTCCACATGATTCACTTATAGCTCTGTCCATTGTTCATAAAGCAGTCTTGCAAGTAAGTTTCATTCCTGAGCTGAGACTCCAAGGGCGACATGTATGAACGGGGCCGCGTCAGGTATCTGGCGTCTTTTCAGCCCGACATCAGACGCAGCTCCATTCGTTACATTTTTAATTTGCCCATACGCCAATATCAGGAGCATTACAGAGCACCCGCGGCACCTTGCAATGCGCCTGAGATCGGGGGCGTGCGGGAGGCGTGGCACACTAGAACCGTACGAAGCTACACATTTATAGCCTCGCTATGGCAATTCCAGGCACATTACTGCTGGAACAGGTAGAACACTTTCAAACTGATTCGAACTGTCGCCCGAGCGCTGGAATGCACCTGATTTATGATTTGCTGTATTAAATGCTGTATTATTCTGCTTCGTTGAATGGTACGTGTATATGTTGGACTACAATCCTCAGCCACCCCACTGCAATATCTGTTTAAAGGGGTTGTCTCATCTCAAAGTTTCATAGGATGCATGAATGAAATAATATTGCTTTGCTCTGTCACTTCCTGGTAAAGCTGTCTGTAATTAGCATATGAGCTCTGTGTATTCAGACTTCTCTGTTTATTAGTCTAGATTAGATACATTACCTTCTGTCAGGACAGGGGAAGCTTCAGAGCTAATGTAAACAGTAGTAATTATTGGCTTATGTCTGAAAGATTAGATAGCACACAAGCTCTCACTGTGGCCCACAACCTGTGTGATGATGTCACTCCCTGCTATCAGACAGAACAAACAGCAAGGGAGAAAAGTACACAGGTCGGTCACTTGGGAACTGAGAGGCTCAGAAGGTGCAAATCACTGTAGCTCCTTAACAAAAAAAATGAACAAAGCAATATATTTGGAAAACGTCTTCATTTAGTGTTCCCTACATGTTGAAATCGAATCTTTGTAGCGAGACAACCCCTTTAATGATTATGCTTTGTTGAATGCTATGTGTATATGTTATACTACAATCCTCAGCCACCCCACTGCAATATCTGTGTAATTACACTGCTTTGCATTACAAAGTAAAGAAGCATTTGCTTAATGTAACCAGCGCCTGTTCAAGAAGTGAAGAGGTCTATTCTTTGAGATTTGTTCACAGTGGACCTACAAATATTCTTGATATTTACTTGTAAGACATATTGCTGGCGGATGTGATGTGACTTGCAACCCATTGAGGGTTTTGCTCGGGGGGTGTAACTACAGGGAGTGCAGAGGTAGCAGTCACTACCGGGCCCTGCAGCCTATAGGGGCCCAAAAGCCCTTCTGCCACATAAGGAGACACCAGCATTGTAAATAGCACATGGAAGCTGGGGGCCCATTTCACTTTTTGCCCTACGAGCCCGGAGCTTAAAGTTTTGCACTACTGGGTTTTGCTAGGTTGTTCCAATAATGCACACCTGTACAACTTGGCAGGAGATTGGGGCCAAAATCAAAACCATTGAATGCCTCCAAATTGACCAGGAACATTCTTGGACTGCCGGGGAATACCCCCAACCATCTATAAATGCTCCTATTAGGTAACGTCTCCAGGTCAGTCAGGAACGACCACTTTCAGGTAGGATTTGTGCAAGCACCACCGCTTTGTAGTCTGGTTTGTGGGCCACCAGAAATCCTTTGGCTGGCTATATGCTGTACAGGTCTTCAATAACGTATAGTATTTAAGGTGGAAACATTTGTATACCATCCTTGAGTACAACCACTGATGATTAAAATCTACAGTACTCTGCCTTGTTATCCAGGGCCCTTTACACTCACAAGATCCTATGGTGGGTCAAAGATGACTGCCTCAAACCAAGGTGGAGCAGTCACCAATTGTTGATGCTCTATGACCACATATGACTATGTAGAGTTATGAGTCACCTAAGCATTACTGTACATCTTGGACAGAATATTTTCTGGATCTACTGTTAGGTTCCTCTGCTTGACATATCTTCAATCATTATGGAGTCAATACACAGTAAATAACCAACGTTGGATCTGTGTCCATGTAGAGCAACATTTAGGGGGACATGTATGAAATTGTCTAGGTCTAAGACTGCTCATTGGCTGGCATGATGTGTGCAAGCCTTCAATAACGTATAGCATTTAAGGTGGAAACATTTGTATACCATCCTTGAGTATAACCACTGATGATTAAAATCTACAGTACTCTGTCTTGTTATCCAGGACTCTTAGCATTCACAAGATTCTATGGTGGGTCAAAGATGACTGCCTCAAACCAAGATGGAGCAGCCACCAATTGATGATGCATCTCCTGGACCACCTATTTCTGACTCTATCAATCAAGCTATGTAGAAGTAAAAGTCAAACTCAAGCTTTAAATGTTCAATTCTTGGTTGGTTCAAAGATGACTGCCTCAAACCAAGGTGGAGCAGCCACCAATTATTGATGCTCTATGACCACCTATGACTATATAGAGTAATAAGTCACCTAAGCATTACTGTACATCTTGGACAGAATATTTTCTGGATCTACTCTTGGGTTCCTCTGCTTGACATATCTTCAATCACTATGGAGTCAATACGCAAAAAATAACCAACGTTGGATCTGTGTTCATGTAGAGCAACATTTAGGGGGGCATGTATGAAAATTGTCTAGGTCTAAGAATGTCTTTGCTGCCCATAGCAACCAATCAGAGCCCAATTTTAATTTTTTTAGAACACTATATGAAATGAAAGGGGAGCTCCAGTTGGTTGATAAGGACAATGAATAAAGTCCTAGACCTTGACAGTTTCCATACATGTCCTCCTCAATGTTGACGTTTTTGGAAACGACCTTGATACCTCATTAGAAACCATCACCAGGATGAATTCACATTGTCCAACATCGTATGTTGGTCGACAAATGGGTAGATTACATAGAGTGGGATCCGAGTACTCCCAGGCCAAACCTTCCTCTAATGACCTTATTAACTACCATTCCACAGAGAGTGTTTAGTTAATTTTGCGTACAAACTACAAACAGCTTCCACTTATGGTGATACCAAGAAAAACACTAACTTAATTACTACCTAAAGCTGTAGATGGCAATTAGCACTTCTCTTCATCCCACTAATTAAGCCACAACATCTGCTAGCACTTTAAAATAATTGGTTTAATGAATGAGCTGGAAAGTTTATATACTATATACTTTTTTTTGAGGTTTTATGATTAAAGGTGGAATATTTTTCCAAAAGGTGAGAAATATTTTGAAACATTTTTCCCTTTTCAAAGAAAAATTTAAAACAGTCTGGAAAACTGGACACTTCCAGGGAACCCATCCCTTGAGGGAACAAGAGGTTTCTTTTTTGGAACCATTTGACTCCCATTGTTCTAAGTGAAGCAAACAACAAACCTCGGGCATTAAATGCCCACCACTCATTTTGGGGGGCCCCATAAAATGAAAAGTTCATGATTCAAAAATGAAAAGACAATTTAAGCAGAAATTTTTTTCTTTTTGTACCCCTATAGAGAGGGCCCTGATAATTAGACCCCAAATTTCAACATGACCCAATTGCCCCTACATTTTTTTACCCCTATTGCCTCCCACTCACCAGCCAGTATCGCTTTTGCTCTGCATGATGGGGAGCGAAACCCGAAAGGGTCCCTTTTTGCAGAAAAGTGATACTGATTTGGCTAATATCCCTTTGCTTTTTTAAAAAGGGTTTGTTCCCCAAAAAAATTACAAATTGGGGGAAACACAAAATAAAGACATTTTCCAAATATTTGTTTTGTTCATCTGTTTTTTAAGGAGATACAAGGAAATTAATCACCCCCCGGGCTATTTCAGTCCCCTCAGTAACGATTGTGTACAGCTCTCCCCCGTTTTTTTCTATTGATAGAGGGGTGACTCATCACCAGGTAAAGGGCAGCCTCTGTGCTGGCAGCAGTAAAAAAGCTTGATTTACAAAAGAAAAGTTCTTTTGGTTTTTGTTTAATAGATAAAAAGTCCCCTTTTTTTAAGAATCAAGAAAATTAAACAATTAGACTGAAAACACAGAGTTAAAATAAACCTGGGTTTTCAAGCAAATTCGTCTTTTTTCTGTACCGGGAAGTGACAAGGTATTTCATTCATGCCCTATAAAAATTGTAGGGAGCAATTTTTAAAAGACTCAGTGGGTAAAAGCAAATTGGGGTTTTTGTTAATCAAATGAGGGCGCTTGATTCTCAGCGCCTTTCCAAAAATGCATTGTAATAGATCTTAGTAGGGGCAAAACAGCAATTCAAAACTGCACACCTATATGCTACCCCCCCTAGGAAAAATATTTCTTTTCTGACCCACTCATTGTCCCCCAAAGCCAGCAATTTCGCTATGCTTGCACTGAACTGATGAGGGGAAAAATCCTGAATGGCTGCTCTTTGCAGACAATGATATGGCTTTGCTAATACCCCTTTTTGTTTTCTTAAGACTCAGTGGGTCAAAAGCAAATTGAGGATTTTGTTACATCCAAAAGAGGGCGCTTGGCTTTCGCTCCTTTCCCATAATGCCTTGTGATATGCAGATGCTTGTAGGGGGCAAAACGGAATTCAAAATTACACACTTTACGGTTCTCCCAGGAGAGATATTCCCCTTTCTAGCCGTCATTGCCTCCCCCCCCCAGCCAGTTGCTCTGCTCTAAACTGCACTGCACTGATGGGGGGAAAAATTCGGTGGGTCAAAAGCAAATTGAGGATTGTTACATCCAAAGGGGGAACTTTGGGTTCTCGGGCCCCTTTTTTCCCATAATGGTGTGGTTGAAATGAGTGATTCTTGGAATATCCTTTTGCTTTTTTGAAGACTCTGTGATCAAAAGCAAATTGGGGGATTTTGTTACATACAAAATAAGGGGTTGGCTTCTCAGTCCCTTTCCAAAATGCCTTTTTTAAATTAAAAGGTCATGATATCACACTCCATAATGTTTTTTTAGTTAATTAATTGTGCACATCAAATATTAAGTATGAATTTTACTTAAAAAAATCGCTAAATAAACTCGAAAAAAAATTTGTTGATCATAAAATTTGGTGAAACCAACTTTTTGAAATGTGACAAAGGAACACCCCTGGAAACCTCAAGGTTTTTTGTTCCACTACCAAAAAGAAAATGATGAAAACTGTTATGACTGAAATGCATTTTTGAAGGGCAAACCCCCCCAAAAAGCTGTCTGCAGTGAACTAAAAAAGTCAAGGCTTGAATCCCTTTCACATTGTAAGGCTGGGTCACTGTGACTTGGGGGTGCTCTCCAATAAATGAAATTGGAAGTGCAGTCTTTCCCAAAGTTATGGAAATATGAAACATTTGGAGGTTTGCTCCTCTTTTTTTGACTGTGCCTCCCCTCACCTTGCTTAAGATCCATATAATCAGTGTGAACAGAGCCTATTGCCCTGAATGAAAAGGCGCTTTGGCCCCATGTAAAGGAAATTAAAGTTGGAACTCCCCGGATGAAGTAAATTCCCAAAAACTTTTTTAGGTGGGAATAAAAAATTTTGATCAAAATAAGCACTAAAAACCTTGATTTTCTTGTGTTAAAATAAGTAGTGATGATTTCAAATGTTCCATAATTTTAAATCATTGGATGGTTTTAGTGCTAGGTTTAATTTTTAGTTTAACCTTGCATTGTAGCCTAAAAAATCTGCACCAGTTGCAAGGAGGGGTGGACAACGTTTTTGGGTTTTTTTTGATGTTAAACAATGCTTTTTCCCATAAACTAGGCTCTTTTGAGCTGGGATTAATTTTTTTGTACATTTTAAAAGGGGGAAAATTATCCCTTGAGGCGGGAGAGCCCCCAGGGGAGATGTTCCCTTTCCCGAGCCATCTTGCCTCCCACACGCCAGCCGTATCTTTTTGCATGATGAGGGACAAACATCCCCGAAAAGCTGGGAAAACAGATTTTAGCCAAGCCCCCGTGGGGGTACTGGGTTGGCTAAATATCCCCCTTTTTCTTTTCCTCAAAAAGGGAATTGAGGATTTTTTACATCAAAAGAGGGCGTTGAGTTTTTCACTCCTTTCCATAAATTTTCCTTTGGATAGATTACTTTTTTAAACATTCTGTATGGGTGAAAGTTAATAAAGTCCAATGAACCTTTTCTCTTTAAAAATTTTGCCCCTTTTTTTTTTGTATAAAAACAGTAATGGTTGGTTAACATGAAAAGTTCAGAGCGGTGATTGTAGACCCGGGAATGATGTTTTGCACCTGTAGTTTCTCTCTGTTCAGATGTGTTGGCGCTTGTTGGATAAATGCTGCAATCTGATGATAATATAGGGAAACTAGACTCCATGCCTACAGTCCCACAAATTTAGGGAGATCGACCCCCAAATAGAAGATGTCAACTGTATTTTTCCTTTTAAAGGGTGTTTTGTTTAGCTGTCGTTTTCAGCTAATTTTCTCGATTTTTGTTTGAAATCCAGGGGCGTGTCTCTCCTTCAGCAGGGGTCTCTCCTCCCAGGAGGCGTGTCCTCCTCCGGAGGGTGTCTGTCCTCCTGAAGAACTGTGCATCTCATTTTGTATGAAGAGGGGGGTGCAGGGATGTCTGGATATAACAGCTCGTTTGCCTCCTGCAGCTTTTGTCTGCAGCCCTTTGGGGTCCCCAAAACTGCAGCAAGCCCGTTTATCATTTTTCTTTAGTTTTTCACACGAAGGCCAGCAGCTTTAATTCTGTTCTAGTGGGATTCAACCAAATTGTACTGAAACACAGGGAACCTTTCTCAACTAAAGGACAAATGTCGCTTCAAGTAAAAATCTCTGCTTCTGTCAGTGACATGTGAGTGAAAAAATGGGGGATAAAATACAGCTTTGAAGAAGGCCCCGCTCAGCTTTTAATTGGGGTGGTGGTGCAGAGGTGAACCCGGGTAGACTATTTCGTTTACAACGAAGGGTTTTGGGGTTCTAGTCCCCACAGGGGTTTTTTTTTTTTCCCCCCAAATTCTACAATATGAGGAGACAAAAATATATGTTTAATCTCTATTGATATATATACACTACGTAGCTCCCCCTTTTTATGTCTCTCCCCCGAAAAATGCATGTTCACTAGTTGGGGAAATGCTTGGTGTGACTGCAAGGGTAGGACATATTTGGGGAGCTTTGTGTGTGTTATGAATAAAATTAAGATGTCTACAATATTTTTTTCATATCTTTACATATGTGTAAATTTTTAAAAAAAAAAAAAAAACTACTGATGGGGGTTTAACTTAACCTTTTTTTGCAGACCTGTCACCTAAGACGCACTACACAAGCAGCTTATCAGACACATATTGAATCCTTTTGTTTTACACTACAGGTGATGACGTATAAGGAGGGGGGGCTTGCATTCATCTGAGGAACGAAAGCCCTCTTTTCCAAGTAGCAGCTTAAAAGGACTGGATCTGTGATGGGAGGTAAATCAACCTCTTGGGAAAAGCCCCTTAAAAGGCGTTTCCCAGAACATTGACCCTAGGGGGGAGATGTACATAAGCAGCAGCCTTGGTTTCTTATCGTTTTTAACAGTCGGGGGGGAGTAAACACAGGTGTGCAGGCAGCCAATCACAGCGCAGGGGGCGGGCCAGGGCTTTTCCGTTGGGGGCGTATCCCAACGGGGAAAAATTTCCCCCCCTTTTAATTGTGCCCCCCCTTTTTGAGGGGGCGGGGGGGGGGAAATCGACCAGGGGCTTTCTGACCCAAAAACAGCAAAAATAAAAGACAGGTTTACGAGTTGTTTATCTGCTAAACCAAAGACGGGTAGTGAAACCCCAATTTAAAAAGTGCATTTTTTTTTTTTTTATGCCCCATAATCTGAGACATGATCTTTGTAATGAAAAACCCCTTTAAGGGCTTTTCCCGGGCTTTTTTGAATGAGGTTTTGGAGAGGTTTTCGAGCGTTTAATGCCCAAAGCTCGCCCAAAACGCTTCCAAAACACCACCGTTCATTTCTTTGTTCCTTAAAAAACCTCGTTGTAGTTCACACACGACAAGGTTTTTATGGTTCTTTAAAAGATGAAAAAAGGTGTAGTCAATTTTTTTCGGGTGGTTTTGGGCCAGTTTTGGGCGCGGTTTTGCCCTGACTACAATTGTATGGGTGAAACCTCATCAAAAAACCTGACCAAAAAATCACCAAAAAACCTAGTGAAAACGCCTCTAAGGGCCCCTTTTCCATGGCAGTTTGGGCCCCGGGTTTCGCCCGCGGCCAAAATCCGCGATTTTTGCCGCAAACTCCGTTCCCAACAGGGGTTTGTGGAGCGGGCATGGGGGGGTCTGGCCCCGGTGGGGCATGGTTGGGGGCGGGTTTTGCGCCGAGGGTTTCCCCCCATGAAATTAAAAGCAGGGGGCAAACCCCGCACCGGAGCCGGGGGCCCACCCGCCCCACCCCAGGGGGCGACCCCCCTGCGGCAGCAGCGCGGCATCCGCGCAGAGAAACCCCTGTCAAGAATTCGGAGGGGGTTTTCCCCCCGGGGCGGGTTTTGGCCGCGGGCCCCGAAACCCTGCAAAAAACCCTAGCGTGTGAATTTTTTAAGGGTTTTCCCATAGGGGCCATGTTAATAAAAGGCGTGTTTTGGGGCCGGGGTTTATGGCCGCTGAAACAGTGTCGGAACCCGCGGCCATAACGCCCCCCCCAAATCCGTCTGTGAATGGGCCCTAAAACTTTCTGAAGAAGCGGTTTCGGGCGGGTTTTGGGTGGGTTTTTAGGAGCAAAAAAGCCCCCAAAAACCCTTCCAAAAACCCACCAAAATAAGCTGTTAACAGGGCCAACACCTTAAGATTTTTTTTTCTTTAAGTTTTCATTTTTTTCTTCTCTGCCTTTCAAGAGCCATAATTGTTTTTTTTTTTTTCTGTTGCCATAGCTGTATAAGGGTGTAACAACATTGGTGGATTCCAAACTCCAACAAACGAAAGAGCAAAGACCACCCGAAATCACATGAAATAGCTACATGAAGCGTATCAATCAGAAGACTCTCCACTAGATGGTTTGGTAAAAGGACAGCAGGTGGAAAAAAGGGTGCTGGAAGTTCAAATGAGGTTCATGCCGGGGGCAAGAGATAGTGTGATAATTTCCAAGGTAAATCCCCCTAAATTTTTTCCTAAATTCACCCTGCACCTGGGTTCAAAGATGACGCCTCAAAGAAAGGTGGGCAGCCACCTTTTTTGTGCTCTATGACCACCATGATTACTACATCAAGTATGTAGAGTAAAAGTCACCAAGCTTAAAATGTACTCTTGGAAGAATTTTCTGGATCTATGTTGGTTTTCCTTTTGACACCCTTTTCAATCACTATGGGTCAATACGGAATAAATGCCCAATTTTAGATCGGGTTTTTCCGTAGACATTATTTGGGGGACTTGTATGAAAATTGTCAGGTTAGGCTTTTTGTGCCCTTAGCAATCAATCAGAGCCCATCTAACAGTGGAATATGTGTCATGACGTGTCCTTTAATGCATCAAACTTTATATAGGCTATATCTACACATTTTGTTAAAATGGCATCCAAAATTCACGTTTTTTTAATCACTTTACCGTGTTTTTTTATTTGCGGGTTTGCGCAAACAACCGCGGTCGGGTCTCGGATTTCCCGTGGGCTCAGTACATTGACTGTACGGAAATCCGACATGAATCTGGCGAAAAAAAACAGTATTTTTTAAAATCTGTCAGAATCCAGAAAACTTTAAAACCAACTGGAAAAAAATCTGTGCTGTGTAGACTAAAGCAGGATTTTTCTGTCTTTGGGGCACTGGTTATAGTTGGATTTTCAGCGGATTCAAAATCCTGAATCTGCCACAAATCTGACCCAAAACCAGCGCTGTGTAGACGTAGCCTAATGATATGCACTTGATCCTTCCGTCTGCAATATTCCAAAAAATGACTGCCGAGTTGCTCGGGGAGAACAAGTTTTTTGGTGTAAAACTTTTTATCTTGTGAATTTTTTTTGTATTTTTTTTAATTAAAAAAATGCAAATACAATATTTCTATAGAAAGAAATCTGGGGGCCGGTTTTAAAATTTTTTTCCTTTCATGTAATGTGATTTATTTTTTATTCATCTCCTTCATTGTTTCAGGGGAAACAATGGAATTCTTGGAATCAATGTCAGACGAGGTTATGAAGCCGCTCAGATCTGATGAGTTTAAAATAATGATTTCTTGAATATTCTTGTATTTTTAAAATGTCAGCATCACCAAGCGGCACCAAACAATGGCAAGTTATTAAAGCCGTACCCCGGCTCCGCACAGCTCGCACCCGGGGATGCAATATTTTTTTTCCTTTAAAAATGGCTGACGATTAACAGGGAGAATTTTAAAAGAACGTCTAATTAAACCCAAAAACTATATAATTTAAAAAAAATAAAAAAAAAAAAAAGGGGACTTAAAAAACCCCTCCAGATCTTTTCTCCTCCGTTAACGTATATTATGAAAAAAGTGAAGGCGGAAATTTGTAAATCTAAAAGGGAAATTGAAATGTTGATGACAGTTTTGGTTTTTTTAGTCTTTTTTAAATATTAAGTAAATATTTCAGTGAGGTTTTTTTTTTTTTCTGCTATTTGCTTTACCAATTCTGGAAGAAAATAGGGGTAGACTTGGATTGGCTTCCAGGGTTGCTAACCCCTAAGTGATATGTGGGGCTGTCGTTTAAGGAAAAGGCAGGAAAGAGAGGGAGAAAAAAGAGACATGTACAGTAGTGAAAAACTGTACAGGGGCGGCAGGGTGGGCCCAAGAATGAGTTTTTACGGTTGGGCTCCCAGAATCATCTCCCCTGGTGGGCCCCCAAAATTTAATTCTCCGGGGTTGGTGAGAATCATTCCCTGATGGGTTCCAAGAATCAGGTTCACTTGTTGGCCCCCAAAAATCACTCCCTTTTTGGGCCTCAAAATTTAACTCCACTGGGGTGCTCCAAGAAACACTATGGTGGGGTCCAAGAATCAGTCCCCCGGTGGGCCCCCAAAAATCAAAATCCACTGGGGTGCCCAAAAAATCAACCCCCTGGTGGCCCAAAATCAGCTCCACTGGTGGTCTCAAGAATCAACTCCACTGGGGTGCTCCAAGAATCAGTCCCCTGGTGGGCCCCAAAAAATCGCTCCACTGGTGGCCCCAAGAATCAACTCCCCGGGGTGTTCCAAAATATTTCAAGGATGGGCCCCCAAAAATCAAATCCCCTAGTGGGCCCCAAGAAACAACCTGTGGTGGCCCCATGAATCAACGATGGTGTGTCCCCAAAAATCAAAAACCACCCTTTACCCAAGAATCATCTCCCCCTTTTTGGGTCCCAAAAATCAAATCCACTCTTTTGGGCCCCAAGAATAAAAATCCAGGGGACCACAAGAATAAATCCCCCGTGGGCCCCCAAAAAATCAACTCCATGGGGGGCCCCAAGGGAAAATTTGCACTGGTGGCCCCCAAAAATCAACTCCCGGTGGACCCAAAAATAAACTCCGCTGGTGGGGGCCCAAAAATCAACCCTATGTTTAACCCCCCAAAAAAAAACCCACCCGGGGTGTGCCCCAAAGAATCAGCACCCCGTGGGCCCCAGAATCAACCACTGGTGTCCCCAAAAAAAATCTCCCTGGGGGACCCCCAAAAGAAATCAAAAAGGGGGGCCCCAAGAATCAACTGCCCTGGGGCCCCAAGAATAAAATCCACTGGTGGGGCCCCTATATCATTCACCCGTCACCCCCAAAAATCAAAAACCCCTGGTGGCCTCAAGAATCACAAACCCCCGTGGGGCCCCAAGAATCAAATTTTTCGCTGTGCCCCCCGAAACCCCCCACTGTTTGGCCCTATGAATCACTTCCCCCTGGGGGGGCATTGAGAAAGCTATACAATAGTGTACAATAATGCATAACTACGAGTGCTCAACGTGAACCCCAGAAATAGTCCAGGTAAAGATGGAAATGTAGAGATTAAAGTCCTTTTGAATATCACAGGGAGGGCATTTTGGTTTAAAAGAGGGACTAAGTTTTAAGCCCTCAAAGTCTGTCAAAAGTTTGGACACCCCTTTACTTTTATGGTGTTTCTTGCTCCCCCACCCCTATAATACATTCTACATTGCAGATTCAGATTGAAGATATGAAAACTATCGAAAATTACATATTACATAAACAAGAAAGTTTTATGTTTTAGGTTTCTCCTTTCACTTGGATTAAGGTTTCACCCACTCTGGACGTTGTCTCCATCGGCTTTATGAGGTCGTCAATCCGGGCGGGTTTTTAATGAAAAAGGCCCGGATAAATTTGGGGGGAATTTTTTGCCCTTCTGAATGTTTTTGATTCCTCAGTTGTATTGTATGGAGGTCTGACTGCTACACGGCTCCATATAGTCCATACATTTATCCCCATTGAAGTCCTGTTATAATTCGCATTATAGTACAAATAGATGTGTTCAGCTTTCTGTTATTCCAGTATAGGTGCTCAATGAAAGGACATTACAGCCTCTGTGACTAAATTAAAAGTATCCAGGACACTCAAAAAGTAGTAATGCAAATAAAAAGGTCTCCTTATAAATATCAATGTGTGAGACAACCGGTACTTGTGCCTTGTTACGGTGCGACACATGGATGGCTGCGGCCGCAACTTCATGCGCGCTCCCTCAACTCTTCATAGTCTCACTGTCTGAAAAGAACCTGGGAAAAAGGTCCCTATAAAGGGGCTCTTATGAGACTTGCTAAAATACCCTAGTCATTAGAGGAAGACTCACCCAATCTTCTTAAGGGTAATCATCATCAAATAGTAGCACTGAGGAAATTGGAAGAAACACCAATATTTAAAACCCTCAAATTTATAGAGACCCCACATCATAGAATGTTCCGGAATAGGTAGTATAAAAAGTGATTTTTGTTTCTCCTTTAAAAGAAAAGTGTCTCCGTAGCAAATTTTCATTGAAATGACGCATTTTTGGGGATGAAATTTTTCATAATACTAGTGAAAAAAACCCGCCTTTGAAAAAGGTTGCACCCTGCGTATTTTAGATTAATTTGCTACGGAGACTTAAATTTCTTTTTTAAAGGGGAAAAAAATCAGTTTTATACTTACCTATTCCTGGGTACATTCTGTGGTGCCGATCTCTATAAATTTACAACCATACCACAGTGACTTACATGATTGAGGTTAGCAACTGACCAAAAAATGGGAAAATCAACAGATCAAAAGTACTGGTGGTTTTCCCACATTGAAAATTTCCCCCCTTTAAAAGGGGTTTTTGGGGTTAAAACCCAAAATTAAATTATTTTGGGAGGCTTCCACAACCTTTTCAGGTTTTGGGGTTCTACAGCATCGGGTTTTTAAAATCTTCCGGGTTTCAGGCTGAGGCATTTTTTTTTCTTCAGGCCCCCAACTTCCGTTCAGGATGTGGGCATTTCTACAGCTTCTGGCTCCCCATTTTCCTGTTCGGGTCCTTTTGGGCAGTTAAACAGCTTCGGGGCTCCCACTTCCTTTTTCAGGCTGTGGGCATTTTCTACAGTTTCAGGCCCCCAACTTCCTTTTCCCGGCGGTGGGGTTCAAACAGTTCTGGCTCCCCCCTTCCCGTTCGGGGGCCGGGTGGGCAGTTCTACAGTTTAGGTTTCCCCTTCCTTTTTCGGCTGGGGGCCCAGTTTTTACAGCTTCGGGGGTTTTCCCACTTCCGGTTAGGCAGGGTTTTTTCTTCAGGGGAAAACGAGGGGAGGAAAAGGAAAGGGTTTATTCCTAGAAAACCGATTTTAAATGCGTCCCTTTTTTGGGAAAAGGTTGGTGGGGAATTTGAGGGGGAGGGGAAGATAAAGGAAGATAAATTTGCTAGTGCCCCCGACCCAGAGGTTTGGGGAAAATTAAAAGGCTCCATCTCTCCCCATAGGGGCTTGGTTTGCTCCATTTCCCCAACATGTTTCCCCCGGCTTTTAAGGGCCCAAATAAAAATTTGAACAACATTTTAACGGGGGGCCCCACCCTCCTGGATCCCCGGTAAAAAACAAAAATCACATTTTCCCTTTCCCACCCCCCCAAATAGAGAGAAAAAATCAGGAAATGGAGCCCTTGTGATTGAAAAACGGAGAAAATCTTTTGGTTTGCTTCACTTCCCCAAATGTAAAGGGTGGAACAACATCACGACGTGCCCATTTAGGCGTAGCGGCACCCGGCAGGAAAAGGGGGGGCAGAAGCCTAATGGGTGCCCTCTGGAAAACTTATTTCCCACCTCCCCAACGCATGCAAAGGCGGGGGGCAAAACACCCAAACACACAGAGATCATTAAGTTCATGGGGGCACGATAATCTCTTTCCAACACCGTGTTTTTGTATGTTTCTGGACCCAATAGACTTCTGGGAACCCCAAAAAGGACAAAAGGGGCCCGAGTTTGGCTCGCCACGCCCATAGAGGTTTTGTCCGCCCAGCACCCCACGTCATTCTGACCCGGACCTTCAGCACACCCGGGAAAAAAATCTTTTCAAAACAAAACCACCCCTTTTTCCACAGAAAATGTGGTCTTTTGGGTTTTTCATCAAGATAAATCACTTTGGACCCTCTAAATGAGGGTTGTGGCCCCCCAATTCCCGGGAAGTCCCCCGTTTAAATTTCCCCGGTCTACCTCCACATTCCTTTCAAACAGAAAAGGGGCTCGAAAATTTAAATTTTTAAAATGATCTTTTTCTTACTGCAATTTTTTATTCTAAAACCCCAAAAAATTATTTTTGCTGGTTTTTGCTGGGGGGAAGATTTGAAAAAGACAGAAAGGGTTTATGACAACCCGTTTTTCCTTTTAAACTCCTTTATCTTTAGAATTTTTCCCCTTTGGGGCAAGGGTTTTTTGGAGGTTTTGGGTTGCGTAGATACAGCATTTTGGGGGAAAACCTTTGGGAACCGGGAAATGGTTTTTTTTTAAAGGGGCCCTTTTCTCCCTCAAAATTTTTTTTAACAGTGGTGAAAAGGGCCTTTTAAAAAAGGGGGGGTTTGTGGGGGGGGGAAGGCCGGGGGGGAAAAAGGGGGGGGGGGGGGGGAAAAAGGGGGAGCGTGGTTGGCCCCTTTAAAAAATTTTTTTAGGTGGAATTTTCCCCTTAAATTTTTAAACAGTGGGTTTTTAAAAAGTCTTTTTCCCAAATTTTTAATTTTTGGTGGGAAGTTTTTTTATAAGGGTCATCTGTTTTGAAAATGCAGAAATTTAATAAAGGTCCAAACCCTAAAAAATGTTTTTTTCTAATAGACTTTTTGTTTTTTCAAAAATTGTAAAGGTGGCTCAAGGGGAGGGTTTGCTTGTCAAAAAACAGGAATAGGTAGGAACACGTTAAGGGGCCAACATATTGCAAAATAAACTTGTTTTTGCAAAAAACTTTTAAACCATAGCAAATAAAACCCCCTTTGAAATTGAGAAAACCCCCCTTTTTAAAAAAATTAAAAAAAAGAGAAACAAAGAAAATGGGGGGATTAATCCAAAATTTTAAAAAAATGGTTTTCTTAGCTTAAACTCAAAAAACTTGCTTTGTAAAAAATACTGGAAAAAAAATTTTTCCTCTAAATTGTAAAAAGGGAAATTCGGGAAAAATTGACCAGTGGGGTTTTTGGGGAGAAGGGACAGAAAAACAAAGTACAGAGACCATTTTCCCTTCCAGCCCCGTTGAGTAAAATAAAGAAAAAGAATGCCAAGAAAAGAAAAAGGGCCCCTGGGTTTTTAAACAGGAGCTTTAAAAACCACCAGTATTTTCCAAGTAAAGCTAAATTGGGGCCCCGGGGCACCATACGGGGGGGCAAGCGCTACCCAGGTTTTTGGACGGTACAAGGAAGGCTGGTTTTCTCACATTTCCCCGCTTCCGCACTCTGCTTCACCCGAAACATTTTTCTTTTGGGGCGTCATCGGGGAAATTTTAAACCTGCGTGTTAAAGTTTTAGGGACCCCAAACCCTTTGGGTTTTTCACCGCACCCACTGTCCCTCCGGCCCTGGTTCCAGGCGGGTGGCCCAGGACAGGTAAGTCAATGTCCTTGAAATTTAAAATGGGGGTTTGGGAAAAGGACTCCCTTTTTCTGGCACTTTTTAATCGGGGGCATAAAGTTTTGTGTCGGGCACGGGAAAATTTTACACCGAAAAAAACCTTTTAACATAGATCAAATACTACAGAGAATAGTGCTAAGCACAGAAGCCTGCCCACCCCCCAAAACCCTGAACCCCTTTGCTCAAAAACAAACCGGGGAAAGTCCCTCTCACAGGGCCTGCCACCGCCAAACTGTACAAAAAGCTCAAAATTTAAACATGAATATTTGGTTCAGCACGGGAAAGCCGCCCTTTTCCCAAACCCGTACACTTAGTTTCTATCCCTACAGAGAAAAAAGTGCCCCAGCACAGAACCTGAAAACCCGCCAAAACCGTACACATAGCTCTATACTACAGAAAATTTATGCTCAGCACGGGAAGCCTGCCCAACCCCCAAAAACGTACACATAGCTCTTACTGCAGAGAATGGGTTCTCAGCAAAAGGAGCCTAAACCCCCCAAAACTGTACAATAGGTCAAATACTACAGGGGAATAGTGCTAAGCACGGGAAACGGCCCACCCCCAAAAACCCGAAAAACATTGCCTAAACTACAGGAATGAGCCCCAGCACGGGAACCTGAAAAACCGCCAAACTGTCCCCAAAATTAAGCTCTATACAAACAGAGAATAGTGCTCAGCACAGGAAACCTGACACCGGGGAAAAACCCCGTACATTTTGCTCTTTATGCAGAAATTTGGGGTTTAGAAAAGGACCCTGAACCGCCAAAAGTACACAAGCTCTTTTACTGCAGAGAAAAAGTGCTCACCCAAGGAGCCGGGAACCAAGCCAAACTGTACACATAGCTTATAGAAACAGGGGAAAGTGCTCGGGGGCACGGGACCCTGACACCCCAAAAACTGTACACATAGTCTAACGGGCAGAAAAATATGCTCAGCACGGGACCCTTTGAACCCCAAACAGTACACATGGGCCTATACCCGAGAAAAGGCTCAGCGGGGTTTTGGGGGGCTCATGCGGGTTTTCCGGACCAGGGATTTTCAATTTCCATTCAAGAAAAAAGAGGTTCAAAAAAACTGCCTTCGGCACTTTTTAATTTGTGGGTAAAGCGGAAAAAAGGGTAAGGGGGGTAAAAGGGACAGGGATAGTAAATGGTCTGTGACTTTTTTTCTGTGGCTTTTTATAAACCTAATTGTGTTGCCTAAGTTTGTACCCCCGAATCCATTTGACTTTTTGTGGATGTTAATTCCACTTCTCCGGGCCCCTGTTTGGGTGTAAAAGAAGGTGTTGTTCCTCTCCCATAGATTTTTAAGGGGTCATCCCCGATAATGGTTTTTCGACTACCCGGAAATACCGTGTTGAAAATTGCCGATATCGCTAATCAAAACTTTTGACGATATCAACATAATCGCAAACCTTTTTTAAATTTACGTGTATTGACCCTTAATATTGAAGAAGGGAAAAGCAGAGGAAACCCAAACAGTAAAATCCAGAAAATTTTTCTGTCCAAGATTTTCCAGAAATTGTTTGGGTGACTCAAACCCCTACAAAAGTTTAAAGGGGTTTTAGAGCATCAACAATTGGTGACGCTCCACCTTGGTTTTGAGGCATTCATTTTTGACCCACCATAGGAATCTTGTGAGTTTAAGGGGGCCCCCTGGATAAAAAGGCAAAAGTACTGTACTTTTTTAATCTTCAGTGGTTTTTTTATAAAGGGGAGGGTTAAAAAAATGTTTCCATTTTTAAAATTGTTTTAAAAACTTTTATTAAGGCCCCCGGCAGGGGAAATATAGCCACCAAAGGATTTTTTGGCCCCCCCAAAAACCAGACTACAAAGCGGTGGTGTTTGGGCACCAAAATCCTCCCTGAAAGGGGTCGTCCTACAAACCTGGAGACTTACCTAATAGGGGGATTTTATAGATGGGGGGGTACCCCCCGGCATTTTCCCAAGAATTTTCCCTGGTCAAGGGGGAAAGGCATTCAATGGTTTTGTTTTTGGCCCCAATTTCTCCTCCCCAATTTTTGTACAGGTGGGCATTTTTGGAACAATTAGCAAAACCAGAGGCTAACTTTAAGCTCCTGGGTCTGGGGGCAAAAAGTGAAAGGGGCCCCCATGCTTCCATGGGGCTATTTAAAAAATGTGGTCCCCCTCGTTTTTGTGGCAAAAGGGCCCTTTTGGGCCCCCTTTTAGGCTGCAGAGCCCGGTAGTGACCCCCTCCCCCCCTTCTGCACCCCCTTTTGTTACCCCCCCGGGAGCAAAAACCCCCCAATGGGTTGCAAGTCCATCCCGCCCGCCAGCATTTATGCCCTTTAAATTAAATTTTCAAGAATTTTTTGCAGGTACCACTGTAAACCCAAACTCAAAGAAAAACCCCCTCTTTCACTTCTTGATCGGGGCGTTTGGTTACATTAAGCAAATGCTTCTTTACTTTGAAATGCAAAGCAGTGAAATTTAAACAAGAAATTGCGGGGGGTTGGTGAGGATTGTAGTAAACTAAAATTCACATACCCATTCAACAAAGCATAATCTTTTAAAAGGGGGTTGTCTCGCTACAAAAAATTTCGATTTCAAACTTTGGGGGGAAACACAAATGAAGATTTTTTTCCAAATATATTGCTTTGTTCATTTTTTTTTTTTTAAGGGACCCTCCCAAGGGGATTTTTTTCATTTTCTGAGGGTTTGGGTTTCCCCAAAGTAAAACCGCCCTGTGTACTTTTCCCCCTTTGCTGTTTTTTTCCTGTCAATAGCAGGGGTGCCATCATCACACGGGTTTTGTGGCCCAAAACATTAAATTTTGTTTTGCAAATCTAATCTTTCAAAACAAAAGGGCCAATAATTACTACTGTTTACTTTAGCTCTGAAGCCCCGCCTACCCTTTATTAAAAAGGGTAATGTATCTAATTTTAACAAATTAAAAAAGGGGAATTTCTAAAAACCAGAGCTAAAAATGAAATTTACAGCCCAGTTTTAAACCGGGAAGGGGACAAAAAAAGGGCAAAAAAAAAAAAAAGTATTTTTCATTCAGGCACCCAAATGAAACTTTGAATGAGACAACCCCTTTAAAAGTTTTTCAGTGGGGGGGCTGGGATTGTAGTCCAACTATAAAAAGTCCCAAAATTCAACAAAGCAGTATAATAAATATTCATAAATTTAAATACAGCAAGCCCATAAATCAGGGCATTCCGCGCTCGGGCACGGTTCGAATTTTTTTTAAAAAGGTGCTCAAAACCCTGTTTCCGCGTAATGTTCCGGGAAATTTGCTATAGCGAGGTATAAATGTGCGTTTTTCGTACGGTTCTAGTGTGCCCCGCCCCCAAATGCCCCCCAAAAATTTCAGCCGGGGGTGTTCTGAAATGCACCGAAATTGGCTTATGGGCAAATTAAAATGAAACGAAGGGGAGTTTCGTAGAAGTCGGGGTAAAAAAACCCCAATACCTGACGCGGCCCCGTTCAAACATCTTTTCCCCCTTGGGGGCCCTCAGCTCGGGAAAAGGGAAAATTTTAACTTGCAAACTGTTTTAAATAAAACAAAGGAAGTTTCTATAGTGAATATGGGGGACCCCAAAGGGCGCATTTACATCTATTTTTTGAATTTTCTGCTTCCAATGTGGCCCATTAAAAAAAATTTTTAAGGGCAACATGTCCCAACACCCCAACCCTTTGGGCTTTTTTTGGAGGTATTTGTCCCCCCCCGTTTTTTGAAAGTTACTCTATTTTTTGTGGCTGAAACCGCCCTTTTTTTTTAGCCGTACGTTGGGGGGTTTTAAAAGTCGGCTGTTTTCTACGTGCTTTTTTAGGCAAACGGGCCCAAATTTTCCCCGTGGGGTGGGGCCTTTTTTTGGCCGGCTGGGGGCGTAAAGATTTCCCATGGTCCCGAATTTTCGTCTTCGGGGGACGAAAAGTTCATTGCATTATGTGTGGGGAAAAATTGGGGAGGGACATTCCCGGGGCGCTTGGCCAATGCGGCCCCTTTTTTTTTTATTGCTCGGGGGGTCTTTTGAAAAACCCTTCGCCCCTTTATTTTAAAATTTTCTGGCTGCGGGTTTTGGACGGTTTATAGATCGTGCGCCTATTGTTGCGCTATGATGTTGAATTTTTTGGCTCCCAGGCCCCTGCCCCAAATGCCAAAAAATGCTGAAAATTTACAAGCGGGGATGGGCCCAAACAGGCCCCCCAAAAAACCCCAAAAACCTCGGCCCGGAAAAAGGCGAAAAACACCAAAAACATTCTGCAAAAGAAAAATCCCAACCTTTTACAAAAAAAGCCAAAACCTAATAGGAAAAAACAAATCGATGTACGAAATTTTATTGCCGCATTAAACGGGCGCGGACCCCTCATTTGGGACTTTCCCGCCAAAAATGTGAAAATGAATAAAGTAAAAAAAACTTTTGTTAATTGAACAGCGGACCCACCTTAAACGAACCACTGTCAATACCCCAACTGTGTTTAAAAAATTGCATTTTGGAATTTTTTATTGTAATTAAAGGGGAAACCTTACCACACTGATTAGCTGTTTTAAAATATAGGCAAAGGTTAAAAAAAGATTATTGCCAAATACAAAAAATGTTCTGATTTTGCTTACCCTTTTTTTGAGATAAATTTGGTTCTCATCAAAACTGCTTTTTTGGGAATAAGTTTCTATGTTACTCCCTCTTCTCTAACTTTTACCGGGGGATGGTTTACATTCCCCCTCTCGGCTGTGTCCTTTTTTTAGCGCACGGGGGGATGCTTAAAGTTTCCCCCACTGACAAAAAATTTAAAATTTTGAGCTCTGTAACCCCTTGGTTTTAACCCGAGATTATAAAAACTCCATCACTTAAAGTCCCTTTTTTTCAGGGGTTTTAACTGAGCTGAAATGCCGTCCTGCTTTTTGATCTGCCCAAAAGGAAAATGGTACCCCAAAGCCCGCAGAATTGGCCCCCAGCCTGAACCGGCGTGAAAGAAAGATGCTGTAGGGAAACCCTCCACAGTTGAAAAGGAAAATGGGAGGCTGGGGGGCTTAAAATCATCCACAGTCTGAAAAGTGGGGGCCTGAAACTGTAGAATTCCCTCCCAGTCTGAACGGGAGTGGGGGGGCCCGAAGCCCCGTAGAATACCCCCAGCCTGAACAGGAAGTGGGGGGAGCCTAAAAACAGTTAACTTGGGACACAGCCTGAACAGGAAAGGAGAGAACAGATGCCCCGTGGAAAACCTTTCCCCCAAACCCGAACAGGAACGGGAAAAAGAAGCTGTAGAATCACCCCCAACTTAAAAGGGAAAAGGGGGGGGCTTGAAGGGTGAGAAACCTCTCACAGCCTAAAGGGAAGTGTGAAAAAAACTTTATTTGCTTTTGCAAATCCCCAAAAACATTTTTTGAAAAAAAAAGAAAACATAGGGGCTCACTGGCGCGGGGGAATTAAAATACATCTAAATTGAAAAATCCGGGCCCACTAAAAAAAAAATTAAACAAAACTTAAAGGAAAATAGGAAAATTTTTTTAAAAATGCTTTTTGTAAGGAAAATTTGGGAAAAACCCGGGATTTTAGTTCAAGTTTTTGATCAAAAGTGTTTAAAAATCACCTCCAATTGGGGTCAAGGGGGGCCCCCCCCAAGGGGAGTTTTCCCAACATTTAAAAGTTACCTCTTGGGAGCCTTTTTAACTACAAAATCTCCGGGGAGGGGAAAAAAGGGAAAATTTTCTACTGAAAAAATCCTGGCACGGTTTAAAAAAAGGGTGGGGGGAGTGCAAAAAAGCCCAAAGAGGCCCGCCATCCCCAAACAGACTACAAAAAACTTTTTTTTACCTGCACATCCAAAAGCATTTTTTGGGAAAAAAAAGTAAAGCATAGGTGCCCCTTGGTAAAGGCCCAAAAACATACATCGATTCCAAATAACAGTGGGGACACTAAAAAACAAAACAAAAATAACAAAGGCCCTTTAGGAATTTTTGAATGCATTACTGCTCCTTTAAAAAGGTTTAAAATTTCCCCCGGTTTTTCCCCAAATTCCCTTTGCAAAAAATGCATTTTCAAAAAAAAGAGTTTTGGTTTGATCTGAACAGGGTTTCCCAAAAGAGGGGGACCCTTTTAGGTTGGAAAAATCCACCTTTGCTTTGGGAATCCCCTTGACGCTTTGGGAGGTTTACTTAAAACTTTTGGAAACAAAAATGTGAAAAATAAGAATCCCCGGGTTTTTACAATTCCCTTAAAAAAAAGCATTTTTTCCCCAAAAAATTTCCCATATGCCTTTTTTGGGGGTTTTTTTTATTTTTAGTTTTTTTCCATTGAAAATTTTGGAAAAAAGGAAAAATGAACAGGGGGAAGGTGGAAACCTGAAAGGAAAGGGCTGTGAAGAAACAAAAACCCAAAGGAAAAAGCATGGCCCAAAAACACTTCTTTTTTTGTATGCATAATTTTTTTTTTTTTTAAATTTTTTTTTCATTTCTTTTGCCCTTTTTTTCTCCATTGGGGTAAAATTTTTAAACCAATTAAAAAAAAGTTTTTGGGTTTGGGGAAACCGGGGGACCCAGAGGGAAACCCCCAGGGCACTGAACCCCCCCCAAACAAATCCTTGCAGATTTTTATTCGTGGTGGGATATATTTTTAAACGTCTGGCCTTTAAAATTTTAAAAAGGGTTAAAAATTTAAAAGAAACTGAGAATATTTAGCAGGGTGTTGAGGTTAAAAAATCACCCCCAGCGCCCTTTCTCCCCTTTTGCCTCAAAAAAATCCTCTAAAAACATACAACGGGAAAGGAACATTTTTTAAAAGATTACAATGGCTAAAAAACTGTGGGAGCTAAAGGGTTTAAAATTTTAAATTTTCTTCACCAATGAGCTTTTTTCACAAAAAAATTTTAACAGAAACTGAACCCAAAAATTCATAAATCCCCCCCTGTATCTTTTAAAAACCACCCAAACAAAAATTTTCCCCCCTTGGGGGAAAAGAGTTCACTCCCAGGTTTTTTCTACATTTTTGCCCCTTTTTTAACTGTGCAGCGTTATTTTTAAAAACCGCTTAACAGCCATTTTTCCAAAATTTAAAACCCTCAACCCCCCCAAAAAGACTTGCCATCTTCTAGACCTCCCGGTTTTGACCATATAAACCAAGCACGAAAACAGTTCTAAATAAATGGCACCTATTAAAATTTCCCCTAGGGAATTTAGGGGAAAATAACAAAGTTTTGAATATATAGGCAAAAAATTGTGCAGCAAAGGGTTAAAAAAAAATTGGCGGTTTTTTTTCAAAAAAAGGTTTGCCCCAAAATTTGCAACTGAGAATTGACATAAAAAAACATAAATTTTAAACCCCTGCCCCTTAGCAACCAACCAAACCTTTTAAATACCTCTGGGGGTGGAAACAAATTGCCCTTAAATTTAAACCCCTTTTCTTCTTGGGCCCTTTTTTTTTTTGCGGGCAGTCGGGGGTTTTAAAACACTTTGACAGGGGCATTACGCCCCCGCCCCTATTTTACCATCTTCAAAAACTCCTTGTTAGTCTGGGATATTCTGTGGCCCCCCTGACAAAAACCCGCAAAGGGAACCCGTATAACCCCGTATTCCAAAGATGGAGGAAGGGAAAAAGGAAACCCGGGGATTGGGGTTTTTTATATGCTTGGGGAAAAATTTTTGCAAAAAAAAAAGATGAAAAAAATTAAAAATTTTTTCCCCAAAAACAGCTTTGGAAAAAAAAATTTTCAAAACCCGGGAAAATGGGGAGACATACATAAATCCCCCCTGTGTCTTTTTTTAAAACCACCAAAACATAAGGGTTCCTTCCCGGGTAAATAATTTGCCCCCTAGTTTTTTTCCCCTTAAAATTTTTCCCGACCTATTTTTAATTGCGGTGTAAAATACTGTAAGAAAATTCCCAGATAGACATTTGCCTCCTTTCGCCTGATTTTTCCATCTTCCCCCCCCCCTTTTTTCCCGGTTATGTTTACAATTCCAAGCACTTTTAAGAAAAAAACTAAATAGTTGGAATTTTCCCCTCCCTCTATTATGGAGGAGGGGAAAAAGGAAAAATTTTGTTGATTGTTTAAAAATTTAAAAAGTGCACCAAAGGGTTTAAAAAAAAAATACACAATTTTTCCCCAAATTTTCACAAAAATTTTCAACCAAAAAAAGACATACATAGCATGAAATCCCCCCTTTGTCTTTCTGAAAAACCCCCAAGCATAAGTGCCTCCCAGGTGAATTTACACCACCGGGCCCCTTTATTAGGTTAAAAACCATGGGAGTAATGGGTTTGGAACCCCCTTTTTCCCCTTTAAAAAAACTGGTCAATTTTTTCGTGGGGATGATTCCCACAAGGTGTTTCAACTGATGCTCAATTGGTACCAAAGGGGGGCCCCAAAAAATTTTTAAGGAAAAATTTTTCCCCCCCCACCAAGACAATACCACCACCAGCCTGAAAACCGTTTTTATACCCAAGGGAGGATTTGGAAACCATGCTTTCTGTTTGTTTGGGCGCCAAAAATTCTTACCCTTCCCACCAACCGAATTTTGCAGCAGAAATCGAGAAAAACAAAACCAGGCAAAGTTTTTCCCCAAACTTCTACCTTTTTCCCAATTTTCGCATTGAAACCCTTTGGGCCAAAATTGGGGGCCCCAGTTTTTCCCTTTCTTTTGTGAAAGGTTAATTTGGGACCCCGGGGTGGTCCCTTCTGTTCTGTAGCCCAACTGCCCCAAAGTTTTTGGGCCCTCTGTGCGTTCAAAAATTGCTCTTCCGCCTTCCTTTGGGTTTTTCCCCGGGGGGCATATTTTAGTTCCCCGGTTTTTCCTTTTTTAAAAAGCTCCAAAAAAGTTTTTCCCCTTTTCTCCTTTGACCTCTAAAATCAAACCCAAGGCATTTTCCCCCCCAAATTTGGGACTTGCCGCTAAAAATGATGGTTTTCTTTTTCTTTTTTTTACCCTTTCTCTGTAAAAAAACCCCAGAAAATGGTTTTTTTGCGTGAAAAACCCAGGAATCCCCGGGAGTTTTTCCCGAAATACTAAAACCAACCCTTTTCTTTTGGGAAAACCAAAACAACCCTTCCAAAAGTTTCAAAGGCACTCAAATCACCCTTTTTTTTCCCCATAATGATGCCCCGGTTTTTAATTGCAGGGAAAATTGTCTTTTTACCCCTGCAAAATTTCCTAAAAAGCACTGATTTTTCCGCCATGTGATTTGGGTTATTAAAAATTAAGTGTTTAAAAGGGGGCATTTTGGGCCCGGTTTTTACCCAATTTAAAGTGGCCCGGTAGATTTAGTTTTTTGCATTTAATGTAATCCCTATGTTTCCTGGGCCTTTGTTAATTTTCAGGGTTTTGGGAATGAAAGAACTCGATTTGACCCTTTGCCTCCCCCCGTTTGACCAATTTTTAGAACCCCCCCCGGTTATGTCCCGGGATTTTGCCAAAACACAGGGGGCATATAAAGTAGTCAGGGAATTTCCAAATTTTCCCCCCAAATGATTTGGGGAGGAAAGGAAAAAAATTTGGTTTTTTGAAAGTGTAGGCTAAAAAAACTGTTCAGCTGAAAAGGGAAAAAATTGCAAAATTTTAGCCTTTCACAAAACTTTCTACTAAAAAGCAGCAAAAAGGGAAAAACCCTTCAAACAAATTTTTTCTCATTTTTTCCCAAAAAAGGGTTTGCAAAAAAAATTTTTTCAAAACCGGAATGAAGCATAAAAACATCAGCCCAAAATTTTAAAAAATTTTTTGGCCAAATGAAATTTAAAAAAAAAAAAATTTTTAAACCAAAAAATTTACATACATTTCATAGATTATTTTTTTCCCTTTTTGCCTTTTTTTCAACCACCAAGCAAAAGTGCTCCGTGTTTGATATAGTTGGGGGAAACCCCCCAGCTTAACCTTAAAAAAGTCTTTTCCCCCTTTTTTTTTGTGAAGGGGGGTTAGTTTTAAATTCTTGACAGAAAATTTTCCCCCTTTTCCTACCTTTTACCAACTTTTTAGAGCCCCTTTGGTTAAAGGGCCATCTTTCCCCAGCACCTAAAAACAGCCCCCGAGCAGGCCGGCCCCTGCCAAAAATCTGATTCCAGGGGACAGAGGTTGTTTTTCTTTTTTATGGGGGAAAAGGGTCTTTCAGCTGAAGGTTTTAAAAAAAAAAAAAAAACAAATGTTTCCACAAAGACGGTTTTTACAAAAATTTGCAACCAGAAACTTTCCCTACATTTGCCTGAAAACCCCAAATGTATCCCTTTTGGGAAACCACCGAGCTAAATGCCCCCTCGGTGAACATTGTTGCCTTAAATTTTAAAAAATTTTGTTTCCCGACCAAATTTTTAATTGCAGGGTAAAAAACTGTAAGAAATCTAAAAGACTTTCACCTCCACCCCAATTTTAAAAAATTTGGCAAATTTGCCAAACTCCCCCCAGGGGTGGAGGAGGGAAAAGGAAAAGAGGTGTTGTTTTTTAAAGTTAAAAAAATTTTTGAGCTAAAGGTAAAAAAAATGTTTCCCAAAAAAAATGAGCTTTGCATAAAAAACTCCAAATAGAAGCAGCAAGCCCCAAAAATCCAAACAAAATTTTCTAAAATTTTTTCCCCAAAAAAAGAACTTGAAAAAATTTTGGGGAAACCCGGGGCTTTTCCATATTAAAAAACTCAAAAATTTTTTTAACCCTATTTGTGCAAATGGGGGGTTAAAAAAAAAAAAAATTTTTATAAAGGAAACGAAACCGGACCCAACCCCAAAAATTTGCCTTTCTGCCTTTTTTGGGGGGGAACAAAAAAAAAAGCAAAAATAGCCTTTAGGGTTTTTTATAGCCTTTCCCCTCCAGTTTAAAACCCCCCAAGCTTTTCCCTTATTTTAAAATGCAGGGTTTTAACTGTTTAAAGGAAAAAAATTTTGTGCCGAAAAGGAAAAAATGTTGAAAAAATGAGCGACAAAATTTCAACCCCGAAAAGCAGCATTTCAAAACAACAGAAATTTAAAACATTTGGGGTAATGAGGTTTTGAAAAAAAAAAATTCATCAAAGAAAATTGGGCTTTCATTTTCATAGCAAACGTTTTCCTTTCTGCCTTTTTTGCAACCCCAAGCAAAAATTTGTCAGGGTTTTTTTATACCCCCCACACCCGTTTAACCTTACATTTCCTTTGGCCCCCTTTTTTACTGCCCCGGGGGTTTGTGTAAAAAACTTTTAGAATAAAATGTGCCCCCTAACCTACTTGGCCAAACTTTGAGGTTTCCCTGGTTTTGGTACCCCCCTATTTCCGGGGCCCCTACAATTTACCCGAAACAAGCCGGGCCCCCGGGCCCTATCGTATTCCAGGGTAAGGTTTTTAGAATTTTAAAGGTGAAAGTTCCTTTCAGCTGAAGGTAAAAAAAAAATACAAATGTTTCCACAAATGAGCGTTGCACAAAAATTTGCAACCAGAAACTTTCATACATAGCATGAATCCCCACTGTATCTTTCTGAAACCACCGAGCATAAGTGCCCCCTCGGTGAACATAGTTGCACTCTAATTTAACCCTTATGTTTCCTGACCCTTATTAATTGCAGGGTAAATACTGTAAGAACTCTAGATAGACTTTCACCTCCACCCCAATTTAACAAATTTGGCATTTGCCATCTCCTCCAGGGATGGAGGAGGAAAAGGAAAGAGGTGTTGATTGTAAAGTCTAAAAATCTGTGCAGCTAAAGGTAAAAAATGTTGCACAAATGAGCTTTGCATAAAATCTCCAACTAGAAAGCAGCATGCAAACATCAACAATTTGCTAATTTTTTCCCAAAATGAACTCTGCACAAAAATTTGCAACCAGAAAGCAGCATAAAAACATCAGAAATTTATACATATTTGTGCAAATGAGGTTAGAAAAAAAATTGCATCAAAGAACTGACATACAGTACATAGCATACGTTTACCTTTCTGCCTTTTTGCAACCACCAAGCATAAGTAGCTCAGGGTTTGATATAGCTGCACTCCAGTTTAACTTCTACATGCTTTGCCCTTTATTAACTGCAGGGGTTAGTGTAAGAACTCTTGTCAGAAATTTGCCCCCTAACCTACTTGACCATCCTCGAGAGCCCCCTGGTTATGTCCATCTATTCCGAGCACTACATCAGCCCTGAGCAGCCGGCCCCTGCCATATCTGTATTCCAGGGATAGAGGTTGTAGATTGTATAGGCTGAAAGTCTGTGCAGCTGAAGGTAAAAAGAACCAACCCTTCCGTGCAGTAAACGTGCGGCGATTTATTAAATCATATTTTTGCAGCCTATAGTATAAAGGGCTCCTTTATGTAGTCGTATGAATGCCAAGCGCAGCTGATTGCCGATATTTTTCTCGATGAGGTTTTCTCTCAAGGTTTCTATGCCATTTTATTAGATGCATTAGGCTTCAATGTATGTTTTCCTTCGCAGCGAATGTTCCGCTCTTACTGTAAAGCCTAAACAAGTCGACAGCTTTATTTCAAACATAAATAAGCCGAGCTTTTCCATTTCAGAATAAAGCATTATCTCGCCGGCGCTGGAAGCCTCGCCACAATGTATCCGAGCGGAATAAAAGCCGGCCCTTTGTTGTGAAGCAGCAATTTGCTCTTTGTTACATTGTGCCAGTAATTCTCCCACTGTATTAATTTGTAATTGTATTAGGAGAAATCCTTTACTACGACGGATTTTACCAGATAAAGCAAAATCCACGATTCACGAGACAAGATTACTTTTTGTTTGAAAATTTCATTTGTAAGGACATATGTAGTGGACCAGGTGATGGTGATAGGGTATGTTCACATGTCGTTTTTCAGATCTGTTTTTTCTGACCCAAAACGGATCCAAAAACATATCTAACAAGGTGCAGTTTGATTTACATTAGCTTCAATGTAAAACACGCATCTCCGTTCAGACTAATGATCACTGCTGCATGTTTACTTGCGTCTTTTCAATGCGTTTTTCGTGTTACGCAAGTGAAATTCCCATAGGAAACAATGGGGTGCAAATTTTGGAGCCCAAAAAAAAACGGATAAAAGGCAACCGTACTTTTGGGTACTTTTTGGGTGCCTTTTGATATGAAGAGGCATAAAAAAAAATGCATTGGATTTAAAACGTTAGTGTAATCCCCACAAATTTGGGCCCCTAGAGGTCTCTTTTTAACTAGAAAAACTTTTTTAAACTTTAGTAACCCAAGCCCCCAATGAGGGAGAAAGCATTTTCAGTGTTTCAGATAAACCCAATAGAGGGGCTTGCAGCATTTTACTTTTTTTAATCGGGGTTAAACCCCTTTTTATATGATTGAATTTATAAAAAGCAGTTTTTTAGTATATAAGGGTGTTTATAGAAATTATGAATTTTTTTAATAATAAATTTATTATTTTAGAAAATAGTTTTTTTATAAAATGGGTGGTTTTAAGTATCAGTAATACTAAAACCACTAACATTCTATAAAAAAACTATTTATCAAAAAAAAATTAAAAATTTTATTATTAAGAACTTCATAATTTTATAAACACCCATTCTATAAAAAAAACTGATTTTTATAATTCATATAAAAGTAATTATAAGATTAAACACATGTAAAATGCTTGCAGTTAAGCCCCCCCTTTTTAGGCACCTAAAAACACTGTAAAATGCTTGATTTATTGGCATCCTCTATTGGGGTTTCCTAAAAAAAAAAGTAAAATGCTTGCAGTTAAGCGCCCAAATTAGGACCTATGAAACACATGAAAAAGCTGTGAGCTCCCCATAGGGGGTTTCCAAATTAGGCATTAGGTTCTAAGTTAAAAAACAGTTCTTCAGACAAAATGAGCCCCGGGGGGCGTCAGTAATTCACCCTACTCATAGAAAAGGGTAAAGTAAAAATTAAAGTTTCTACCTTTTCAAACTACAACCTTGTTTATATATTGAAAAACAATCCAAAAAAAAAAAAAAAAGGCAGCAAAACGCATCCAAAAAAGCATCAGGCTGCTTTTTGGATATCTTTTGGGATGCGTTTGGTGATTACAATGCGTTTTTCTTCTAGTAAAAAAAGGGTAAAAAAAGGGAAACCAAATTGTCGGTGAACAACCCTAGGGCGAATGTATGAACGGGCTTTACGCCGTTTTTTGGCATATACGGGCGCCCCCCGGGCCCAAATTTGCTGTGGGACGCGGGGATTCAGTTTTAGGCGCAGCGTGCACCCTTTCACTGCCCCCCGAAAAGAAGGGGGGGGCAGGGGCGCGGGAGGGTCCGGGGCGGGACCATCGTGCTTGAAAACGCTGAGGCATGTACGATGGCGAGTCGGCAAAGCGAGGCGCAGTGCAGCGTCGGCGTCCGACAGGCAACCTTTTTTTTTTTTTTGGTTTAAAAAGCCCCGGGGGAGGCCCGGGGTTTTATTTGGACCAATGGGAGAGCGAGCGACGCCCTAGGGGTTTTTCTAATGCAATCGGGAAAACCTGTACAGGGCCCCGAAATCAAATTATAACACTCAGAATTTTTTCCCATGTGTATAAAAAATAAATAAAAATATGGGGGAACAAAAAAAAATTTTAAAATCAAAAATCATTTTTATTTCTTTTTTTTTCGTTGCCCCCCATATATTGATCTTGGTAACAAAAATAAAGAAATAAACCTGATTTTATTGATTTAAATATTTTTTTTTTTTCCCCCATATTATTATTCATTTTATATAAATGGGACAAATTCTGTAGTGTTAAAATTTGATTCGGCCATGTACTGGTTTTCCAGATTGCATTAGAAAACCCATAGGGCGTCGCCCCCTTTTCCCATTGGGTCCAAAAAACGGCGCCTCTTTTAACTTTAGCCAATCCCCACAGCGCGCTCAGAATTTCTTTTCCCCATAAACTCTAGAGGGGAAAATACTCCGCTCGATTGGCTAAGCTGGGCCCCCCGCCGCTTTAACTAATCAGCTTGTTTCTGCATATTTCTGTATTTTTTTAACTGTCCCGCCCTTTTAATATGATTTGGGCAAATTCTCCCCCATAGGATATAAATGGGACATTGTCGCTCCCATTCTGATTGGTCAATTCTCCTCCCTAGGTTTTAAGGGACATTGTCGCTCCTATTCTGTTGGGTGGTTTTTGCCGGGCCAAGAGAATAGTTAAACAATTTGAATTACTGATTTCCCGGCAATTCTCTCTATTGCAAATTTCCCAGTAGCCCGGTCTCGGGGACAAATGCGGTTTTTTTTCGGGAATTTTTTAATCTTTATTTGTAAAGAAGGTTTTTTTGTCTTTATCTGAAAATGTTTTTACACTTTTAAAAAAAAATGACTTTTTTTTAATATCCCTGCGCACGGCGCTGAGAGCTGGATTGCATTTTCGCCGATCTCTCCATAGACTAAATGGGAGAAGTAGCTCGCGCTTGATTGGCTGGGTAGCCAAGCCCCGCTAGCTCGCCCAAACACCCCTTTTTTTTGTCTTTTTACGTATTTTGAAATTCCCGCCGTGGATTCTGATTGGTCAAACTTCTCCATAGGTGAATGGGTCTCTGTCGCTCATTCTATTGGCTGACTAGCCAAGTCCCCCCTAGCTTACCCAAACAGCTTTTTTTCAGCATTTTTTTACTGTATTTTTAACATCCTGCCGTGGTTTCTGATTTTGGGCTAAACTTCCCCCATAGGTTTTTTAATGGTTCACTTTTCGCCCAATTCTGATTGGGGCCGTTTTTGCCAACCAATGAAAATAGTTTTAGAATTTTTAATTTCTGTATTTTCACAAATTTTTAATATCCTAATTCTTGAATTAGGATATTTGGAAAGTGATTTTGTTTTAAAGTATTTTTATTTTTTGGTTTTAACTCTTTTCCTGAGAATGTTGAACGCCTTTTAAAGGCGATTTTTTATTCATCTCCCCACCGACATCTGGAATGATTTCTCGCTGTTTCCCGCCTTCCTTTGAAACGGAACTGTTTTTTTTGGCGCCCCGTCCCGCACGGCGCCTAAGGGCCCGCCCCCTGGCCCCCTGTCCCCGCACTGTGCCCCCACACCTGGCGAGGGCAGGGGAAAATTTTGCCCCCTGTTGAGCAAACGGGCCCCGGACGGCGAATCTTTGGGGGCGAGCGCCGCACGGCCCCCACACACAGGGAGACGCGGGGGGACTTTACATGCTATTAAGGGGCGCCGCCCCGGCCCCACATAAAACGGGGCGATTTCCCCGGGAAAAAAAGGCGGGGAAAGGTGCGCCCCGACCCGGCGTGATTCATACATGTCGCCCTTAGTTGTTAAAATTGGAGTATCTGATTCACAACCTTCAAAACCACAGATAGGAAATTTTTGTAAGAAAAAAAAATCAGGTTATCCTGGCTAGTGTGGCCCAAATGGGGTTTTGTTCGGTTCGACACAGATTTGACCAACCTTGTGTATAAATTGTGAACAAAGTCCCACGCTAAAATTTTTTTTCAAAAATATCCCTATCCAGAAACGGGTTAGAGTTGTTAAAGGCACATTCGGGGGTTAACTAATTGGTTTGACAGCCTGTCCAGTGTGGTTTCTGGTTGCTTCAAAACCGAATGACAATTTGAAGGATGCCAGTCCCCAATTAAAGGGGTTTTTTCCACAAAGTTAAATTGATGGTAAAGTTTGCAAATTAAAAAGATAAAATTTTCACCATTCATCTTATTAAAAAGTCGCACTTTTTTTTTTTTAGCTGCTTTTTTTGCAATCATTGTTTTTTAGCCCCCTCTCTAGGGGGGTACGACCAGGGATGTAGCTCCTTCCCCTCCGGTCATACATTTCTCAAACATCACCTCCCCCTTTTAGGAGCTATGAGGTTGAAAACCCCCCTGCTGTTTTTTCTACTCCCATCCTCTGTCCCTTTTGTAAAACACACCACCACGCTGAAACGAAAAGTTTTAACCCCTTTTCTGTCATTTTTACTCCCATCTTGTACTCCAGTAATCCACCATCACTGCTGAATGAATGTTCAACCCCAGGTGCTGTCATTCTATTCCTGTCCTCTGTATTTCTTAGTAATCACACACACTCACTGCAGAGCGAGTGTTCAACCCCATGTGCTGTCATTCTACTCCTGTCATCTGTACTCCTTAGTAATCCCACACACTCATTGATGAGCAAGTGTTCAACCCCAGCTGCTCTCATTCTACTCTCGTCCTCTGTACTCCTTAGTAATCACACACACTCACTGCAGAGCGAGGGTTCAACCCCAGGTGCTGTCATTCTGCTCCCGTCCTCTGTACTCCTTAGTAATCACACACACTCACTGCTGAACGAGTGTTCAACCTCAAGTGCTGTCATTCTACTCCCGTACTCTGTACTCCTTAGTAATCACACACACTCACTGCTGAATGAGTGTTCAACCCCAGCTGCTGTCATTCTACTCCTGTCCTCTGTACTCCTTAGTAATCACACACACTCACTGCTGAGCGAGTGTTCAACCCCAGGTGCTATTATTTTACTCCTGTCCTCTGTACTCCTTAGTAACCACACACACTCACTGCAGAGCGAGTGTTCAACCCCAGGTGTTGTCACTCTACTCCCGTCCTCTGTACTCCTTAGTAATCACACACACTCACTGCTGAACGAGTGTTCAACCCCAGGTGCTGTCATTCTACTCCCGTCCTCTGTACTCCTTAGTAATCCCACACACTCACTGCTGAACGAGTGTTCAACCTCAAGTGCTGTCATTCTACTCCCGTCCTCTGTACTCCTTAGTAATCCCACATACTCATTGCTGGGCGAGTGTTCAACCCCAGGTGCTATCATTCTACTCCCGTTCTCTGTACTCCTTAGTAATCACACACACTCACTGCTGAGCAAGTGTTAAACCGCTTACTCCTTAGTAATTTGTCAAACAGTGCAAATAAATTTAAAAAAAAAGAAACCTCAAAGAGGTCTGTGCATTGATAAAGAGGAAAAAATCCAAAGGTTTGGTTCCTGCAGGGATTTGAACCTAGAACCCTTGTGCTGTGAGGCAAAAACTTTACATCTGAGCTACACTGTAGCTACTCACAGCTCTGTACATAAACAGACCTTTCTTTGACTAGAGAGAGGAAAGGCCTGGTGATGTCATCCTGCTGGGTCACATGATCTGCAATTCAAACAAATCACACACACCCCCTTCTGAGCACAGAGAGCTGAAGAGCTGGAGGCAGGAGGTATGAAATGAGATTGTGGCAAAACCCATTTAAGCTACAACGGGAGCATCGTGTTGCCTGACCAGTAGGTGAAACCTCTAATATCCTTTAAACAACCCAAACCCAGTTGTGCTCAGGAATAGAGTTAGAGAAAAAAAAATTGGGAGAAACTTGTTTTATTCCTAATTTAGTTGGAAAAAACTGGAGTGTGTGATTTACAGCCTTCAAAATTACTAATAGAAAGTTTTAGAGAAAATGTTCAGCTTATCCCGGCCAGTGTTGCTTAAATGGGGCACTGTTCGGTTCAACACAGATTTCACCAAACTTGTGAACAAATTAGAATTTGGATTGTCCTAAACTCAAATTTTATTCTCCAACTCAATCCTTATCTAAAAACGAGTCAGGGTTAAAAAAGGGCTTTTCGGGGGTTAACTTATTGGTCTGATATTCTGTCCAATGTGGCTTCTGGTTGTTTCAACAGAAACCCAAAGTTACGGTAAATAGAAGTGACACCAGGCAGGACGTTGAGTCAGTAATTAGGCTACAATAAAAGCATTGTGTTGACGGACAAGTAGCTAACCCAATAGTATCCTTTAACTCCTTAACGACCGCGCACCGTCTTTTGACGGCGGGCATTTCAGGTCGTTCGTCTGCAGCGACGTCTTTAGACGTCACTGCAGACACCGGAGTTTGCGGCGCCCGGGCGCCGCTGGATTGGGGCTGTACTACAAAGCCCTGATCCCAGAGCATCCCCTGCGAGCACCAGGCAGCGGAGGAAACCTCCGCAACCCGGTGCTTTAACCCTTTGATTGCGGCGGTGCGTTACTGCAGCGCAATCGAATGGTTCCCCTGCTCTGTCGGGTGATCGGAACACCTGGTGACCCGACAGAGCCCGGGGAACAGCTGCACAGTCAGCCCTGGGGACATAGACTGGCCCAAGAGCTGTCTGTATATCAAGCCAGGGACCTGGAGACACTGTGTGCTATCCTACTCAATGCCTGTTTCAAATTGAAACAGATTAGAATGTATTAGCATATATTAATATGCTAATACATTACTGTGTTAAAAAAAAAATAAAAAAATTGTAAAACAGTTCTCCCTTCAGGGGATTTTAAAAAAAAGTAAAAAAAAAACAGAAAAAGTGTAAAGAAAAATGAATAAAAAAAGAAGTAATAAAATAAAAATAAATATTTAATAAAAAATTATTGTGCATATATTACAGACACAAAAAACCCTACACATATTAGGTATCCACACGACCGCAATAACCTGTAGAATTAATCTAACAAGTTATTAAGTGTGAAATGTGAATGGTGTAAAAAAAAAAATGTAAAAACCCAAAAAATTTTAACAAATTTTTTTTTAAAAAAATCTGCAATTATTTATAAGCAAATTTAAACTATTCCTCCATAAAGTACAACTTTTCTTGAATAAAACAAGACCTCATACAACTGCGTCATTGAAAAAATAAAAAAGTTACAACTGTTGAAACGCGAGGACGCAAAAACTAAAAAATGTTCTGGTCATTCACTACTTTTCAGGTGTTCGGCTTAAGGGGTTAAACAACCCAAACCTAGTTGTGGATAGTTGTTAAATTTCAAGTGATGAGTTACAGCCTTCAAAACCGATTTTTTTTAAAGAAAATAGATAACCCTGACTAGTGCTGTTCATGACCCTGTTCGGCTCGACACAGATTTGAACCCTTAAGCCGAACACCTGAAAAATATTTAATGACCAGAATTTTTTTTTTACTTTTTGCGTCTTTATCTTTCAACAGTTGTAACTTTTTCATTTTTTCAATGACGCAGTTGGATGAGGTCTTGTTTTATTAGAGACAAGTTGTACTTTATGGGGGAATAGTTTAAGTTCACTTATAAATAATTGCAGAATTTTTATTTTATTTTTTAATTTTTTTTGTTTTTTTAATTATTTTTTTACACCATTCACTTTTCACACTTAATAACTTGTTAGATTAATTCTACAGGTTATTACGGTCGTGGGGATACCTGATATGTGTACGGTTTTTTTGTGTGTGTAATATATGCACAATTATTTTTTATTAAATATTTATTTTTATTTTATTTATTTTTTTTATTATTTTTTTTACACTTTTTAAGTTTTTTACTTTTTTTTTTTTAATCCCATGAAGGGAGAACTGTGTTACTTTTTTTTTTTTTTAAACACTTAGTAATGTATTAGCATATTCATATATGCTAATACATTATAATCTGTGTCAGTCTGAAACAGGCAGTGATCAGGACAGCTCACAGTCTGTCCTGGTCACTGGCTTGTTACACAGACAGCCCTGGGGCCACTCTAGGTCCCCAGGGCTGACATTGCAGCCGGTCCCTGGGCTCTGTCGGGTAACCCTTTGATTGCGCTGCGGTAACGCACCGCCGCAATTAAAGGGTCAAAGCACTGGGGTGCGGAGGTTTCCCCCGCTTCCCGGTGCTCACAAGAGATGCTCTGGGATCAGGGCTGTGTAGTACAGCCCCGATCACTGCGCAGCTACGGCGTCTGGCGTCGCAAACTCCGATGTCTGCAGCGACGCCAAAAGACGTCGCTGTAGACGAACGACCCGCACCAGCCGACGTCAAAAGTCGGTGGGCGGTCGATAAGGGGTTAAGCAAAATTAGTAAAAATCCGCAAGCAGGTTAGGGCTGTTTAAAGGATATCAGAGGGTTATCTTACCATTCCAACCACACAATACTTCCATTGCATCTTAACTTCTGGTCCGAAATTCTATTCAATGTCACACCTGGTTGGCATTCCATTGGGTTGAACCAACCAGAAATTAAATTGGATGGGATGTCAGACCAATAAATTAAAGGGGTTTTATCATTACATGCTTTCACAGACTTGAGCTGTTGATCTCTTTTACAGCTCCTCTTTTACAGTAGGCGTGTCTCTCCTCCCAGTAGTTGGGTATATCCTCCAAGGAGTTGTGTCTCTCCTAACTGAAGAATTGTGACATCATCATTCTATGGGAGCAGTGGAAGGGAGAGGATGTCACAGCTCTCCAGACGTCCTTCAATGTTCTCATAGCTGCAGAGCTGTCAGCGCCAGGCTCTACAAGCTCCTTGTAACTAGAACATCTGCATTGCTGTAATCTGATCACCTGCATTGCTGTAAATAGTTACACATACAGCCTGAGCTGATGAAACAAATGTGAGGAATGTACTCTGCCCTCCCCCTCCTCCTCCCTCTGTTATCAAGTAGGTGATAGAGGTGGTGGGGTTGAGGAGCACAGGGTATAAGGCTGGGTTATTTGGGGGGAGAGAGTGAATCTAGCAGCTACAGACCAAGTAATTGTCCAGACCTTTCACCTTAGAGCTGGGAGTTGAGCATAGAGGAGCTCACACAGTCTTCCTTATAGAGCCAGCAGTCAGCAGAGAAAGCTGAGGGGCTTAGTTTCACTTTCATTTCCCACAGCTCAGAGGGGAGTAAGCACAGAGTGCAGGCAGCCAATCTCAGCACAGGGGGTGTTTCTCATCCGGGAGGGTGTGTCCAAACAGTCTAAATGAAATGTCAGTCAGCCAATCACAGAAAAGGGGCGTGCTGCCTTCTAGCCTTATATTTTGGGCTGGCTCCAACTTTTGCTACTTTCTAGTGAGGATTTTTCTTGGCAGTCGGAGGACTTGCAGGAACCGTGCCCATTTTCTCAGGTGAGCTGAATTACCTCTGTTTTTGCTATACAATCACAGAAAAGGGGCGTGTCCTGTCCAGCTGCTGCAGAAACAGCTACAGATGCACAGATTAGCTCAGATCTGCTACACTAAGTGACTTAGGTAAAGCAAACCAATTACATAAGTGCTTATTTTTACTGTCTTCATCATCAGAGATATGATCTTTGTAGCGAGAAAACCCCTTTAACCTCCTAAAATCTCTTAAACAACCCTATCAGTCTATGTGGATGGGAGCATGTGCTGATCAGTTTCTGCATGGGAGAGAAGCGTCTGGTGCATCCTGGTCGTGCACTCCGCCCATCCACGTGCACTGTTTTCAACCAGAACCTTCATTCTCTGATGGAGACCTGACAAGGCACTAAGTGAGGTAAGAATGCTGTATTTTAGGTTCCCATCTGATCTGAGGTCACCTTGTTATTGGTGGATTGGCCCTCTCAGTTTTGATCAAAAATGTGCGCTAAGAACCTCAAATGTTCATGTATCCAAAAAGTAGCACAAAGGCATTTTGAAAAAGTTGTTGTATAGATTGTTTGGCCTTCTCTTAGCATTTGTATTTGTGCTGCTGAAACTTTTTTGTGTTCACATCCTCAATTCAGCCCAATAGATAATCCAATTTCTTGAAGCAGAAATATAAGTAACCTAAATTAGCCAAGCCACTCTCCAATAAGCAAAAGTGGGTATAGTGATGAAATGCAAGCACAACTAAAGTCCAGACACCACGAACACAAGCACAAGTGAAATCCAGACACCAATAAACAACGATTCAGCCTGGATTGGCCTTCATCAGGATGAATCTGGAATGGAATCAGTCCTGGAGGAGACCTGCCGAGGGCAATACTGGATCAGTACTTGGTGCAAATGGAGTAGGAGAGATCTTGCATTCCCTTGATCCAAACCCAATTTTTTTTTTTACTTTGACCCTAACCCTAGGTTGGAGTAAGAGTTTTTATGTGTTTTTATGGGTTAACTGACCATCCTGTGGCTCTTGCAGTTGAGCGACGCTTCAGATATGACATCACAACTGGTCCAATGTCACTTCAAGTTAACCCAACAGTAAGGTTGGTAATCCTAAAGTTATGTTAACCAGAAGTGACTAATGTACGATTAGGTTAACTTTTTATTCTGCGGCACTTCTGGTTATCTTAAAGGGGTCGTCTCACTACAGGGATCGCTGCTGTTTTTTATGTTAAAGATCTTTCAAAAACAAGTCACTTTGCAATATATGTCCATTAACAATGTCCTACCTATTCCTAGATATCCCCTCTTGTATGGGCTGCATCAGCTACTCAGGTTGCTATAGCTGCAGACCTGTTTGATCTCTCCTGATAGGTTGCCAGCACTGGTTGCTATAGCTACAGACCTGTTTGATCTCTCCTGATAGGCTGCTAGCACTGGTTGCTATAGCTACAGACCTGTTTGATCTCTCCTGATAGGCTGCCAGCGCTGGTTGCTATAGCTACAGACCTGTTTGATCTTTCATGATAGGCTGCCAGCACTGGTTGCTATAGATACAGACCTGTTTGATCTCTCCTGATAGGCTGCAAACACTGGTTGCTATAGCTACAGACCTGTTTGATCTCTCCTGATAGGCTGCCAGCACTGGTTGCTATAGCTACAGACCTGTTTGATCTCTCATGATGGCTGCCAGCACTGGTCACTATAGCTACAGACCTGTGTGATCTCTCCTGATAGGCTGCTAGCACTGGTTGCTATAGCTACAGACCTGTTGATTCTCCCGATAGGCACAAGGCTGGTTGCTATAGCTACAGACCTGTTTTACCTCTCATGATAGGCTCCCCAGCGCTGGTTCTATAGCTACAGACCTTTTTATCTCCCCTGATAGGCTGCCAGCACGGGTTGCTATAGCTACGACCCTGGCTTCTACTGCAGCCTACTGGAAGCCAGTAAACACGCCCCTGAATTCAAAATGAAACCAAGAAAACAGGACTGAGGTAAGATGAATCAATGTAGTGAGACAACCCCTTTAACATTAGGGTTACTAACCAAAATGTTAGGTTAACTAGCAGTGACATCGGACTTGAAAATTGGAAGTGCTGCAGAATAGTAAATTAAAGGAATGTTCTCTGTCTTGTTAGGCTGTGGGTTGTCCCATAGCAGTGATTAGCATATTTAACTCCACAGTAATCAGCTGAGACATTACAAAGACCTGAGTGCAGGAGATTTAGGGTGAAATGTCAGAAAAGAGGCGCTTCCACGCCAGTTTTGAGGTGCATTAAATGAGTTTATAATGCGCCTGAATAAATACACCTGTCAAAAATGTTGTGTGTCGTATTCCTCGTATAGCATATGTAATGGTTCGGTGGATTTGCCGGACCACCGCAAGCGATGAAAGTTAAGCCACCCCGGGAGCGGAGTCTAAGTACCCCCCGGGTTTTTCACCAGGCCCGCCGCAAAGCGGAGGATTTGCTGCGGCGTGAGGCTACCAGGTCGCTACCCCTGATGTGACTTGCTTGCGATGGCGGCCGGGGTACGCGTGGTACAGAATCGTAATACGGAGACATAGTCGGGACAGGCAGGAGGTCAGGACGGGCGGCAGAGGTTCATGGTCAGAGACGGGCAGAGGGTTTCAGGCAGGTGGAAAACAGGAAAGGGTCAGAAACGTAGCAAAATGGACTGGTACACGGGTAATCAGATAGGACTTCCAACACTCTCTCAAGACTTGCTAACACACACCAATAATCTGGCAGAGAGTGCTGGGGGCGTATTCCTTATATTGGACCAGCGGCCGTCAATAACTAATTAACGGTGCGCTGGCCCTTTAAATCCAGAGCAGCCGTCGCGCGCGCGCCCTAAGCAGCGGCGACGCGCGCGGCGGCCGGGACAGGCAGGAGCAGCGTGCACAGGAGCGTGGACGGGTAAGTGAGCCGGCGTCAGGGACCGGGCAGCAGGGGAATGGCCGCGCCGGACCCCATGACAGCATGTTTAATGCACCTGGTAATAAAAAGGCGCATGGCGTATCACTGCTAGTATATTTGATGCGCCTACCTTAGGCGCATTCAAAAGTGTCAAATGCCCCTAGTTTTGGTGTACGACAGTTCATTTATGTAGAGAATACAGCGTCAACAGTTTTTTTGGTACAAAATAAACCAAAAAATGGTGCAACCCTAATGGGACCTGTCGCCCTTAATCTTCAATTAACAAAGCTACAGGTGCTCCAGGGATGTGAAAACAATTGCTATTCTGTAAATAAAAGCTAATCTTGTTAGAGATAATAGATGTACTCCAGGAGAAAGCCCTGTCCATGGTGGCATCACCCCCAACATAATAGCTCATTCTATTTCTTATACATTGTATATTCATGAAAATTCTCACCTCTTGCAGTTATTTTGCAGATCGTTCTGTTCCTCATTCCTCTTGCAGATGGTGCAGTCTCCTGGTAGCGACACCTTGATCCGTTACAAGAACATTTCTGCAGATTCCTTGTATCACACTATTGGCAATCGTGCTATGTTCACTGTTGACCTTCGCCCCTGCGAGAAGTGTTTATTGAGCTACTGTATAGTTCAGCCCAGTCAATGTGTCCTGCAGTAATTAATGTGGCTCTGACCACAGATTACAACCTGCTATAAGGTTAGTCCAGTAAATTAATGACACCGTGATTGAAAAGAGAAATGAACCTTCGACCCCGGGATTGTCACACATCTTAATTACTGTCATGGTCCTTAGGACTTGTATATGTTGTCTGTAAAGGTTGAGCTTCCTCGTAGGTTCCTTGTGCCAATGACAAATCAAAGGAAATCCATCGGTAAAGACACAAACAGATGAAAAAAGTTGCACCTTAAACGGACACAACAACATTGATGACATCTCCTGTATAGTCAGACATGTAAAGTCCAGCATCTTTCTAAGGCTGGGATGACGCCACATCTCAGTCCGATTCAGGACAGCTTTCATAGGTAACTATTTGGATGCCTGAAGACGTACAATTTTGGGAAAAAGAACAAAACATTGTAACTTTCGACTATGTTTGCCTCATTGTACCTAGGTATCTATTGAGGTATTCATCAAGATATCTTCTTCAGGCATCCAAATGGATTCACATGACAAGGGGAACAATATCCTGATGGATATTACAATGGATACATAGGTACAATGGGGCAAACACAGTTGAAAGTTATTATGTTTTGTCCTTTTTTCCAAACATGTTCATCTTCTGTGCCAGAATAAAGTGTGGTTGACTTATTTTTATTCCAGTATGTACAGTACATTAAGGGAATTGTAGAGCAATAATAGTATAAAGTGGTTATATTTCCCTATTGTTTCCTTTGGATCCATTGTGGTACACTTTTCCCCCAAGGATCCACAAAAACAGTAAAATCAGGTAAGCTTTATCAACTGAATTTTCCCCGCAGGGTTTTGAAATAGGGTTAGGAGCTACCTAGAAACTAGCAAGAGTAGAAATAGGGTTAGGAGCTACCTAGAAACTAGCAAGAGTAGAAATAGGGTTAGGAGCTACCTAGAAACTAGCAAGCGTAGAAATAGGGTTAGGAGCTACCTAGAAACTAGAATAAGTAGAAATAGGGTTAGGAGCTCCCTAGAAACTAGCAACAGTAGAAATAGGGTTAGGAAACTACCTAGGAAACTGGAACAGTAGAAATAGGGTTAGGAGCTACCTAGAAACTAGCAACAGTAGAAATAGGTTAAGAGCTACCTAGAAACTAGCAACAGTAGAAATGGTTAAGGAGCTACCTAGAAACTAGCAACAGTAGAAATAGGGTTAGGAGCTACCTAGAAACTAGCAACAGTAGAAATAGGGTTAGGAGCTACCTTTGAAACTAGCAAAAACGTAAAGAAATAGGGTTAGGAGCTCCCTAGAAACTAGCAAGCGTAGAAATAGGGTTAGGAGCTACCTAGAAACTAGCAACGGTAGAAATAGTGTTAAGAGCTACCTAGAAACTAGCAAGCGTAGAAATAGTGTTAAGAGCTACCTAGAAACTAGCAACAGTGAAATAGGGTTAGGACTCCTAGAAATAGCAACTTGAAATAGGGTTAGGGGCTACCTAGAACTAGCAACAGTTTGAAATAGGGTTAGGAGCTACCTAAAACTAGCAACAGTAGAAGTAGGGTTAGGAGCTACCTAGAAACTAGCAACAATAGAAATAGGGGTTTGGAGCTACCTAGAAACTAGCCAACAGTAGAGAAAAAAGGGTTAGGAGCTACCTAGAAACTAGCAACAGTAGAAATAGGGTTAGGAGCTACCTAGAAACTAGCAACAGTAGAAATAGGGTTAGGAGCTACCTAGAAACTAGCAACAGTAGAAATAGGGTTAGGAGCTACCTAGAAACTAGCAACAGTAGAAATAGGGTTAGGAGCTACCTAGAAACTAGCAACAGTAGAAATAGGGTTAGGAGCTACCTAGAAACTAGCAACAGTAGAAATAGGGTTAGGAGCTACCTAGAAACTAGCAACAGTAGAAATAGGGTTAAGAGCTACCTAGAAACTGCAACAGTAGAAATAGGGTTTGGAGCTACCTAAAACTAGCAACATAGAAATAGGGATTAAGGGGCCCACAGGGCCTTCAAAGTGGAAATGGGTAAGTGCCCTACCAGAAACCCCCCCAACCGTGAATGGGTTGGGCCCCTGAAATGCACGGCTGAAAAAGGGTTAGGAGTCAGAGAACTTGCAACGTAGTAATGTTAAGGGGGGCAGAAACTCAACCTAATGTTTTGATTACACGCTAGAACTAGGGGAACAGCTTGAATAGGGTTTTCCTCCCCCTTTTTGCACGTTGGGAAAAAGGGTTTAGGAAAATCCCTGACCCGCCAATAAGAAAATAGGGGTTTGAGCTCCTTATTTGCCGTAGATTAGGGTTTGGATGCCTTTTACCTAAACTAGCAATACGGTAATTATAGGGTTAGGAGCTATAGAAACTACCCCGAAATAGAAAAAGGTTGGACACCTTAAAAAAACATGCAAGGGGGTTAGAAATAGGGTTGGAGTACCCTGACAGGCAGCTAAAATAAGGTTTGGGGTACCATGGAATAGCCTGTAAAAATATTAGTTACCTTATCTTAAAATTGGCAACAATTGGGAAAACAACTCCCTAAAAAACTTTTTTAGAACAATTTAGAAATAATTAAAGAATAACCTAAAATAAACCCAAAAAAAGGAAAAGAGCAATAAAATAAAAAGAGTAAAAAAAAAGGGTTTAGGAGCTACCTAAGATAACTGAACCGTAAAATAGGGTTTGGAAGCTAATAAAACTACCCAAAAAAATGAAATAGTTTAAGAGGGGGGGGCCCCTAAAAAATAAACCAAAATAGAAATAGGGTTTTTTTTTAGCTACTGTACTTTGTTTTTTAACAGTAGAAATTTTTGGGATAGGATACCTAAGGAAATGGCAACAGTAAGATTTTGGGATTGAAAACCTAAAACACAAAGTGTAAATTGTTAAAGCCAAGAAACTTGCCCCAACCATAAAAAATAGTTGAGTCATCTTACTAAAGCAAAAAAAAAAAAAAAAAAAAAAATAAAAAAAAATAATAACAGTAGAAATGTAAGAGCACAGAAATTTTTCCCAACAGTGTTGGGTTATGTGATGTATGAAACTAGCACAGTAAAAAAAAAGGGTTTGGGCTACTTAGGGTTTTTTTGCAACGTTAAAAAATGGGTAGGCAGGGGTACCTTAGAAAACCTAGCAACAGTAAAATAGGGTTTTAGGAGTGCCAGAAAAATTGAGAGTGAAATTTTGCGTAGGAGGACCAGAACTATAGAGTAAAATTAAGGGGGGGAGGGCTCCTGCTCAAGCGAGAAAAGGTTTAGGGTACAGAAAACTGCAAAAGGTAGAAAACTAGGTTTTTTACTCCCGGAAGGCTCAAGTGGGGAAATAGGGGTTTGACTCAAGAATAAGGCCCGAGTAAAATTGGTTAGGACTACCTTTGAACTGCCTTTAAGGGAGAAATAGGGAGAAGCTACCTAGAAACTACCCATGTGGGTTGGAGCTCCTATACTAGAAGGTTTAAATTATTTAGGACCTCCCAGCTAGCAAACTGAAATGTTTAAGACTACAGGAAAATAGCAACATTTTGAAATGGGTTTTTGGGAAATTGCCTGACAAATAGACTACCCCAAACTGTAGTTTAATGGGTAAAAAGACTACCTTTGAACACATTATGAAAATAGGGTTGGGAGCCCCTAGGGAAAATGCAACAGTTTGAAAGAGGGGTTAGGAGGGTACTTATAAATCATTAGCGCAGTAGAAAAGGGTTAGGAAATACAAAAATAAGCAACATCAGTAAAAGGAGAGCTACCTAAAAATACAAAGGGTAAAAAAAAAAAAATGGGCAATTGAGGAGTGCCAAGCAAGGCAGATGATGGGAGAAACATTGTTGGTGGGGACATAGTGAGCAGGTTCAATCTAGAACCAAGACCATAATGAATGATAACTGATTCTAAAAAACTATCTGTCCCTGAATCTTTCCCTGGTTTCTGACTATAACACCAAGAATCCTCTGACCTTATTGTATCAATGAAACAAACCCTAAAGATATCCCTAAGCTACAATTGACCTTGATGCAGCAAGGAGCCAGGGACCTCATAGGCAGAGCACAGCAGGAAAGTATACAAACATAAAACTGAGATTCTCCGGGACAACAAGAAACACAGAGAGCGCACAAGTGTCTTGATCTTAGTCCTAGTGCCATAGGTATATGCTGAGCTTGTTTCTGGCACAGTATTGCCAAGGTGATCTTGTTTCTGGTACTGTATCTGTATATTGATCTTGGTTTTCTTGATGTAGCTATGAACTAGGCTTAGTCTTACCAATAACATCTATGATCTATCCAAAGGGGAGGAGATACAGGTGTTAATTAGAACCACAAATGATAAATGAGGAAAATCCTAAATAGCCCCTCTTAATGGAGCATCAGTCACAGGTCCACACTGCCAGCCTGATCCCTGTTTATGGGAGTGATAGTACTATCATTGCACCGGGCTATGTTCGGAAATCTCGGACTGTAAATGGACCATTGTGGACACTCATTCTGTGAATTAATAGGGGTTTTATCAGTTGAACCCCCACTGATCATGCATTTACACTGACAAGCAAAGGGTAACAATGTTTTCGACTTGTGACTTTCAGGGTCCATATCTCACCATCCACTACAGCTTTGAATGTGAGGCTCCCATCATTTTATAGACAATGATCTTGGCTATCTCATAAATAAATTTGACTTGCAAGTATTTAGCACATGCTTAGTTCTGCAGATTCTTGTCCTGTAGCTGCATTGTTACTGTTTTGCTCCTAAATAACAAAATTTTTAGTAATTTGTGAATCCCCCTTTAGCTTTCAGCACTGCCTGAATCCTGGGCATAATCTCGATCAAATTCAAACATATCTCGACTGTAATCTGATCAAAGGTCCCTTCTACACGTTCCCAATGTTGGTGCAGACTTGACTTGGGTACAAATACAGCTTTTTCTCCACTTTATCCACACATGTTCGATTGGGTTGAGGTCTGGGGACTGTGGAGGCCAATCCAGCTACTCTACTTCATTGTCACCGTATCATTTCTTCTCCAATCTTGACGTCTGCTTCAGGTCGTTGTCCTGCTGGAACACTATGTTGTCCATTTTATACCTATAGTACTCAAGTGTATGAAGTAACTCATCCTGTAGGACACTCACACAGAGCTCAGCATTGAGGTCACCATCCATCCTGGTCAAGTATTCAACGCCTTTGGCTGGGAAACAAACCCTGTCATCAGGCTTCCTCCACCGAACTTGACAGTTTCTTCAATTTCTGGATCCATTAGCCCCCTTTTCGCTTGATTCTTCCAGACCCATTTGCCCCATCAGAGCCCGGTCTATTGACTTCCGTATCATCGCTCCAAATCACTGGATTTAAATCTTCCACTTTTTGTAGTTTTTTTGTAAATTGTATCCAAAACTTATGATGAAACTGAAGTTGCAGCTTCTTCCCTTTTTTTCTGGCCATCATTCCAGACCTGCGTAATGCCCCCGGTGCTTGCTGGACGTCTGTGATCTCACTCTTAAGAAGCCTACAAGCCGCCTCCAATGCCGTGTCTTAGCATCAGAACTGATTGACCTTGTGATGAGCGACTTGTTGACTCTATTTCCCCTGGACGTCACCTCTTGGCTTTGGATGGACTTCATTCCATATTCTTCCAGCTGTCAGGGCCTCACATGATGCAGTTCGGCAATTTTCTTGGCCGAGAGACGCTATCGATGAGCTGGATGATGCTGCTTCTCTTTTCTTGGGGAATCTTCAAGGTTGCTCGAACCAGTGACCTTTTGTTAGTTAAACAACCTAATAACACACTGAGCTATTAGGGAATGTGAGAACGGGTTGTAATTTTTTAGTAACAAGAAGAAAAAGATTGTCCGACCACCAGGAGCAAAACAGTAACAGCAATTTTTATTTTTAACCTATTATAGATGGATAGAAAGATAGATAGATTTATAGATAGATATGAAATAGATAGATAGATGATATATATATATTAGATATATATAATGAGAGATAGATAGATAGATAAAGATAGAGATAGATAGATATAGATAGATAGATAGAAATAAGATATGATGAATAGTAATAGATAGGTAGATAAAATAGTAGATATAAAGATATGAGATATACAGTTGAAACCAGCAGTTTCCCTCCCCTCTATATAAAGCCCCATCTCCAGGTTTCTCCCTCCCCTCTATATAAACCCCATTTGCAGGTTTTTCTCACTCTCTGACATGAAATTTAGAATAAACCATTTTAGGTCAATTAGGAACCAAAATTATTTCTATTTGCCAAATGTAGAATAATGAGAGGGAGAATTTTTAAGGCATTTTTATTACTTTCTGCAAAGTCAGAAGTTTCCATACACTGGGATGACTCCACCTTTACACAATTTGGGACCGCCCATATGATGATGTCAGGTCTTTGGAAGCCTCTGATAGGTCTATTGGCAACATCTGAGTTAACTAGAGACACACCTGAAACAGGCTGCTTCTGTGTGTAAAATTATGGGAACGTCTAAAGAAATCAGCCAAGATATCAGGAAGAGAATTGTGGACTTGCAAAAGTCTGGATCATCCTTGGGGGCAATTTCCAGATACCTGAAGGAGCCTCGTTCATCTGTACAAACAATTATACACAAGTACAAATAAGATGGGAATGTCCGGCCATCATACCGCTCAGGAAGGAGACAGGTTCTGTGTCTCAGAGATGAACATGCTTTGGTCCGACATGTGCATATCAACCCAAGAACAAAAGCAAAAGACCTTGTGAAGATGCTGGTGGAAGCTGGTAGGATTGTG
>JAODAL010010678.1:0-42500 GCA_025379985.1 Phyllomedusa bahiana | reverse complement strand
CTGATCAGTGTTCCACCATCTGCAGCAACTTTTCACTGCTCACTTTAAATAATATGACCCAAAAATTCTTACCTCCCTGACTTATCTGTGTTTGATGTGACTGTATCATGTATGAGCTATGACCCAATGCTGACACCCGACTCCTACATTATCTGAGGGATATCCTGTGCTACCCTGGAATGTCGTTTAATATCTTGTCCTATTCTGGGATGTTATGTGATATTCTGTGTTAACAGGAGACGTTATAGGATACCCTCTGGTGTCCTTGCATCTTGTGGGATATCCTCTGCTATCCTGGGATGTTGTGGGATATTCTGTATTATCCTGAGATGTCATGGGATATTCTCTGCTGCACTGGAATGTTGTGGGATATCCTCCACTGTCCTGGGAAGTTGTAGAACATCCTGTACTATCCTGGAATGTCGTGGGATATCCTATGCTATTCTGGGTTGTCTTGCAAAATCCTGTACTATCCTGTTTTTTGGGGGCGGATATCCTGTGGTATTCTGAAGTTGTGGGATATTCTGTGTTATCCTGAGATCTCATGGGATATGCCCTGCTGCACAGAAATGTTGTTCGATATCTTCTGCCATCCTGGGATGTTGTGGGATATCCTCCGCTGTCCTGTGATGTTGAATAACATCCTGAAATTTCTTAGGATGTCATGGGATATCCTCTGCTGCACTGGAATGTTGTGGGATATCCTCCACTGTCCTGGGATGTTGTAGAACATCCTGTTCTATCCTGGGATGCCGTGGGATATCCTGTACTATCCTGCAATGTTGTGCGATATCTTGTACTATCTTGGGGTGTTATGGAATATCCTGTGCTATCCAGGCATGTCTTGGGATATCCTTCGATTTCAGGGTATGTTGTGGGATATTCTGTACTATCCTGGGATGTTGTGGGATATCCTGTATTATCCTGGGGCTTCATGGCATATCCTGTGCTATCATTGGGCTTCATGGGATATCCTGTACTATCCTGTGGTATCGTGGTATATCCTGTGCTATCCTGGGATGTTTTAGGATATCTTGTAATGTCCTGGGATGTCGTGGGATATCCTGTACTATCCTGGGGTATCGTGGTATGTTCTGTGCTATCCTTGGATTTTGTGGGATATTCTGTGATATCCCGGGATGTCTTCGGATATCCTGGGATGTTGTGGGATATCCTGTACTAGTTCCTGGATGATTCTATGGATATCCTCTAACTCATCTCTGGATGTTTTGGGACTATCCTGTACATCCTGGATGTTTGATTCCTTTACTACCTGATTCTTTGATTATGAATCCTGTACTATCCTGGGATATGTGGATACTCCCTGTAGCTATCCCGATAGTCTCCATAATCTATCTTTCTGTGTTTATCCTCATTTTGAGTATACAATCTTTACCTAACCCTTGCTGATGTTGTGGATATCCTGTCTATCCTGGATTGTATGTGGGATTCCGTACAATCCGGGATGTCTGTGGATATCCTGTGCTATCCTGGGATGTAGTGGTGGAATATCACTGATGGCTATCCCGGTGATGTCGTGGTAAAAAGTTACTGTGCCTCCCCATTGTTATAGATTGTGGATATCTGTACTAATCCTGGGACGTCTGTGAAAATATCCTGTGCTATCCCAGCAGCATTTCTGTGATTAATAGTGCTTCTGTGCTATCCCTGATTTCGTTGGTATGTTCTGTTGCTATCCCGGGAATGCTCTGTGTATGGTTCTGTGCTATCCCGGAATGTCGTTGTATTCTGTGCCTATCCTGGATGTTATGTGGATATCTGTACTTAACATGGGAGACGTGTGGATACCTTGGCTATCCCGATGTTGTGGTATCTCTGTCTATCCTGGGATGTTGTGGGATATCCTGTATTATCCTGAGGATGTTGTGGGATATCCTCGTACTGACCTGGATGTTGTGGGATATCCTGCTACTGATCCTGGGATGTTGTGGGGAATATCCTGTACTATCCTGGAAATGTTGTGGGATATCCTGTGCTATTCCTGGGATGTTTGGGAATCCTGTACTATCCTGTTTTTTGGGGATATCCTGTACTATCCGGAGTTGTGGGTTCTATGTTACCTGATTCTATCCTGGTGCATGATTGTTGCGATATCTCTGACTCATCCCGGGATGTCGTGGTATCCTCTGTGCTACCTTGGATGTTGTGGATACATCCTGTACTTCTGGATGTTGTGGGATATCCTTCTATCACTGGAATGTTGTGGGATATCCTTCACTAGTCCGGATGTCGTGGAAATCCTGTCTATCCTGGGATGCGTGGGATATCCTGTACTATCCTGCGATGTTGTGGATATCCTGTACTATCCTGGGATCTTTGGGATATCCTGTGCTATCCATGGATGTCTTGTGGATATCCTGTACTATCCCTGGATGTTGTGGGATATCTGTGACTATCCTGGGATGTTGTGGGATTTCCTGTGTCTATCCTGGGGCTATCATGGATATCCTGTGCTATCCTTGGGCTTCATGGGATATCCTGTACTATCCTGTGGTATCGTGGTATATCCTGTGCTATCCTGGGATGTTGTAGGATATCCTTGTACTATCCTGGGATTTTGTTGGGATATCCTGTACTATCCTGGGAGTTCGTGGATATTCCTGTACTATCCTGGATTTTGTGGGATATTCTGTGCTATCCCAGGATGTCTTGGGATATCCTGGGATGTTGTGGGATATCCTGTACTATCCTGGGATGTTGTGGGATATCCTGTACTATCCTGGGATGTTGTGGGATATCCTGTGCTATCCTGGGATGTTGTGGGATATCCTGTACTATCCTGGGATGTTGTGGATATCCTGTACTATCCTGGGATGTTGTGAGATATCCTGTACTATCCTGGGATGTTGTGGGATATCCTGTACTATCCTGGGATGTTGGGATATCCTGTGCTATCCTGGGATGTTGTGGGATATCCTGTACTATCCTGGGATGTTGTGGGATATCCTGTGCTATCCTGGGATGTCGTGGGATATCCTGTACTATCCTGGGATGTTGTGGGATATTCTGTACTATCCTGGGATGTTGTGGGATATCCTGTGCTATCCTGGGATGTTGTGGAATGATCTGTAGCTATCCCTTGGATGTTGTGGGATATCCTGTGCTATCCTGGGAGTTCGTGGGATATCCTGTGCTATCCTGGATGTTGTGGATATCCTGTGCTATCCGGATGTTGTGGGATATCCTGTACTATCCTGGGATGTTGTGGGATATCCTGTGCTATCCTGGGATGTTGTGGGATATCCTGTACTATCCTGGGATGTTGTGGAATATCCTGTGCTATCCCGGGATGTTGTTGATATCTGTCTATCCTGGATGTTGTGGTATATCCTGTACTATCCTGGGATGTTGTGGAATATCCTGTGCTATCCTGGGATGTTGTGGGATATCCTGTGCTATCCTGGGATGTTGTGGGATATCCTGTACTATCCTGGGATGTTGTGGGATATCCTGTACTATCCTGGGATGTTGTGGATATCCTGTACTATCCCGGGATGTGTGGTATATCCTGTGCTATCCTGGGGCTTCATGGGATATCCTGTACTATCCTGGGTATCGTGGTATATCCTGTTCTATCCTGGGATGTTGTGGGATATCCTGTACTATCCTGGGATGTTGTGGGATATCCTGTGCTATCCTGGGATGTTGTGGGATATCCTGTGCTATCCTGGGGTATCGTGGGATATCCTGTGCTATCCTGGGGTATCGTGGGATATCCTGTACTATCCCGGGATGTCGTGGGATATCCTGTGCTATCCTGGGATGTTGTGGGATATCCTGTACTATCCTGGGATGTTGTGGGATATCCTGTACTATCCTGGGATGTTGTGGGATATCCTGTACTATCCTGGGATGTTGTGGGATATCCTGTACTATCCTGGGATGTTGTGGGATATCCTGTACTATCCTGGGATGTTGTGGGATATCCTGTGCTATCCTGGGATGTTGTGGGATATCCTGTGCTATCCTGGGATGTCGTGGGATATCCTGTGCTATCCTGGGATGTTGTGGGATATCCTGTGCTATCCTGGGATGTTGTGGGATATCCTGTGCTATCCTGGGATGTTGTGGGATATCCTGTGCTATCCCGGGATGTTGTGGTATGTACTGTGCTACCCTTGGATGTTGTGGGATATCCTGTGCTATCCTGGGGTATCGTGGGATATCCTGTGCTATCCTGGGATGTTGTGGGATATCCTGTGCTATCCTGGGATGTTGTGGGATATCCTGTACTATCCTGGGATGTTGTGGGATATCCTGTGCTATCCTGGGATGTTGTGGGATATCCTGTACTATCCTGGGATGTTGTGGGATATCCTGTGCTATCCTGGGATGTTGTGGGATATCTTGTACTATCCTGGGATGTTGTGGGATATCCTGTACTATCCTGGGATGTTGTGGGATATCCTGTGCTATCCCGGGATGTCGTGGTATGTTCTGTGCTATCCCGGGATGTTGTGGTATGTTCTGTGCTACCCTTGGATGTCGTGGTATGTTCTGTGCTATCCTGGGATGTCGTGGGATATCCTGTGCTATCCCGGGATGTCGTGGTATGTTCTGTGCTATCCTGGGATGTTGTGGGATATCCTGTGCTATCCCGGGATGTCGTGGTATGTTCTGTGCTATCCTGGGATGTTGTGGGATGTTCTCCGCTGGGGTTATTGCTGCATTCACTGCATTGATTGGGCTGAAGTACAAAGAAATCAAGATGCTGGGAATCCACTGTATGAACATTGTGTAACTGGAATACAAAGTCGTTGAGCAAATATTTGCATTCCGGAGCGAGCTGACCCCTCCGCCAGGTGCTGGGCGCTGCGGCGCGTGAGCCGTCACCAGTCGGGGGTATATCAGGGTTACGTGTTCTCAGGTTTGTCCATCTCTTCTAGTGAAGAACACGACTTCCGTCCGGCTCAGCCTCTCGGAAGCTTTCTCTTTCAGTGCGAGGCGATTATTTTACAAAGGTCACAGCGAGAAAAAAGTGGAGCAAAATTGGTTTTAAAACGTTGATTGTAAATGTAAAAGTCCGCGCCAGGATCACTAAATTACGAATGACATTTCAGAGACAGCACGTGCAAGGCGAGATCACCCGGACGGGGAACATGCTGCACCCCTGAGTGCCTGACACATTCTCATTTCTCTTTTCCTCCGCACTTTCCGAGAGCCACGACTGTTTTATTTTATCTGTCAGTATAGCTAGATTAGGGCAAGTTTTTTTAACTCCTTAACGACTGCCCACCGTCTTTTGGCGTCGCTGTAGACATTGCCGCAGCAGCACTTTGAACGGGGCTGTACTACACAGCCCTGTCCCAGCGCAGCTCCTGCGAGCACCGGGAGGGGCGGGGAAACCTCCACTCCCCGGTGCTTTAACCCTTTGATTGCCACAGTTCGTCACCGCAGCACAATCAAAGGGTTCCCCTGCTCTGTCGGGTGATCGAACGCCCGGTAACCCGACAGAGCCCAGGAAACGGCTGCACAGTTAGCCCTGGGGACCTAGAGTAGCCCCAGGGTTGTCTGTGTAAGAAGGCAGTGATCAGGGCAGACTGTGTGCTGTCCTGATCACTGCCTGTGTCAGACTGACACAGATAACAATGTATTAGCATATATGAATATAATAATACATTACTAAGTGTAGAAAAAAAAAAAAAAGTAACACAGTTCTCCCTTCATGGGATTTAAAAAAAAAAAAGAAATAGCATAAAAAGTGTAAAAAAAAAAGAACAAAAAATAAATAAAAAAATAAAAATAAATATTTAATAAGAAAATTATTGTGCATACATTCCACAGACAAAAAAAACCCCTACACATATTAGATATCCACACGACCGTAATAACCTGTAGAATTAATCTAACAAGTTATTAAGTGTGAAATGTGAATGATGTAAAAACTAAAATAAAAAAAAAAAAAAAATTTAAACAAATTGAACAAAAAATTCTGCAATTATTTACAAGTGAATATAAACTATTCCCCCATAAAGTACGAATCATATAGAATAAAACGAGGCCTCATACAACTGCATCATTGAAAAAATAAAAAAGTTACAACTGTTGAAACGCGAGGAGGCAAAAAAAATGTTCTGGTCATTAACTATTTTTCAGGCGTTCGGCTTAAAGGGGTTTTGTCACGATCTAATGTTGACATGGGATCCTCTAAAATGGGTATTTAATCACTTTTCTAAATATTTGTGATTACAAAAAGTGAAGCCTGTGAGAGCTGCAGCATTGCTCAGTCCCCCTTAGTTTCCTGAAAGTTTACATTAGACACAACCAGGACACTGACAGGAGCTGATCTGGCCGCGCTTGTTTGCACTTCTTATCTGATGACAGGGAACATGAAGGAGCTTGCAAGGGACTGGGGAGAAAGTGCAGTGTATGAGGCTGTCTGCTGTATAGAGAATCCACTGGTTGTAACGTTATTATCTGAGTAAACATTGCAGACACTCCCTTCTTCCTCACTCTCTGCTCACCCCCCTCCCTCTCACCCCTGCAGCCCTTAATGACACTGCATGCTTTGTTTATCTTCTATCCTGAGCAGATAAGAGGTAAGGAACTCACTTCGTGGCAGAACCCCTTTAAGGGTTTAATGTATATATTTGGGAGCCAAGGAAATATTATTTTTCATTTCAGGTTCATTTTTTTTTTTTGGGGGGGGGGAGTTTGCAGAGCAAAATAAATGACATGCTATTTTTATTTTTTGGGTCAGTATAGTTTTTATTATGCTTAACTATTTAAAAAAAAAAAAAAACACAAAAAAAATGTCTTCACATCTCCATGAGACCAATAACTTCATTATTTTTCACTCCGTAAAGCTATGTGAGGGCACATTTTTTGCTGGTGACTAGGTTTTATTAGAATGTATTTGACTTTTTGATCACAATTCTGTCATTGGATAGTTTTTTAATTTTTAGAGACTGTTACAGATATGGTGATACTGTGTTATATTTTATTGTTTTTTATGTGTTAAATGGGAGAATGTTTTGTATTTTTTTATCTTTTGATTTTTTTTAAACTTTAAAAAAAAAAATAAAAAATGAACAGTAAATTTCAGATCTCCTAGGAGACTTAGGGTATGTTAAAACGGGCACATTTAAGCGCGCATTTCGCAGCATATTTACGCTCTAATATGAGCGAGATGCACGCCGAAAATAACGGTAATCCATAGTTCTCATAGAGAACTATGGATTACGCCTCCTCTCCCCGCTCAATCAGCGCCACTCCCAAACTGTACTGTACGCCCCACAATTACGCCGTGTGAACATAGCCTTAGGGTCCATCCACACAGCAGTGACAAAATACCAGTTTAATTCTGTTTTAAGAATCCGGACGGTATTTTGGCGTCTTTTGCATAATTTTTGGGGACTGTTCTGTCTGTGGTTTGCGGATTCGCCGTCCAACACAACCATTCAAATGCACATGTTATGCCCAAAAACCCGTGCGGAGGATTGTACACATTGAAAGTTTTTCGGAACGCTGGCGGTGGTGTACAAATCTGTCTGGCAGAAAATCCGTTCAGTGGGGACTGTGGAACGGATTTTCTATTAAAGTCTATGGAGATGCTTGCTGGTCGGTTTTCAATCGGTTTCCAAATCCAAAAACCGTCTGAAGATCCAACCAAAAACCTTACCTACTCTAATGTTACCTCTCTTGGTGTCTGTTTGCACTCCGCCCATCCACACAGGCTTTTCAAATCAGAGCAAACAACAGTTGGAATCAGGCTCGGACTGGGCCGCCGGGGGATCGGTGAATCCCCCGGTGGGCCTCCCCCCCCGAGCTGCTGTGGGCCCCGGAGGCAGTGCTCCTCCCCGGGCCCGTCCGCGCATCTGGTCCCTGGACGCCCGGGTCCGCGTCCTGAGCGCCCAGAGACCGGCCGCTGATCTCCCTGGCAGGCTGAAGACGCTAGGCCTTCAGCCTGCCGGGCGGCGATCCCTACTAGTGACGTATGCAGGGCGCCAGTAGCCGGCGGGAAGCTCAGAGCATCCGGGACCTGCCAGGAGCGGGAGCCCGGTAAGTGGCTGTTTTTTGTTTTTTTTTGTTTTTTTAAATGTATCTACAAGGGCCCTGTCTACAAAGGGGACCCTGTCTTTTCTAAAGGGGGCCCTGGTACTCTAAAGGGGGGCCCTGGCTACTCTAAAGGGGCCCTGGCTACTCTAAAGGGGCCCTGGCTACTCTAAAGGGGGCCCTGGCTATCTAAAGGGGGGCCCTGGCTACTCTAAAGGGGCCCTGGCTACTCTAAAGGGGGGCCCTGGCTACTCTAAAGGGGGGGCTGGCTACTCTAAAGGGGGGCCCTGGCTACTGAAGGGGGCCCTGGCTACTCTAAAGGGGGGGCCCTGGCTACTCTAAAGGGGGCCCTGGCTACTCTAAATGGGGGCCCTGGCTACTCTAAAGGGAGCCCTGGCTACTCTAAAGGGAGCCTTGGCTACTCTAAAGGGGGCCCTGGCTACTCTAAAAGGGGGCCCTGGCTACTAAAGGGAGCCCCTGGCTACTAAAGGGAGCCCTGGCTACTCTAAAGGGGCCCTGGCTACTCTAAAGGGGGCCCCGGGGGCTTACTAAAGGGTGCCTTGGCTACTCTAAAGGGGGGCCCTGACTACTCTAAAGGGTTCCCTGGCTACTCTAAAGGGGGTTCTGGTTTACTCTAAATGGGGGCCCTGGCTACTAAAGGGGGCCTTGGCTACTCTAAAGGGGGCCCTGGCTACTCTAAAGGGGGGCCCTGGCTACTCTAAAGGGGGTCCTAGCTACTGAAGGGGGTTCTGGCTTTTCTAAAGGGGGCCCTGGTTACTAAAGGGGCCCTGGCTAACAAAGGGGGGCCCTGACTACTAAAGAGGCCCGCTACTAATGGCCCGTAAAAAAGGGGGGCCCTGGCTATCTAAAGGGGGCCCTGGCTATCTTAAGGGGGGCCCTGGCTATCTTAAGGGGGGTCCTGGCTAACTAAAGGGGGTCCCTGGCTACAAGGGGGCCCTGGCTACAAAGGGGGCCCTGGCTACTAAAGGGGGGCCCTGGCTTAAAGGGGGCGCTGGCTACAAAGGGGGCCCTGGCTATCAAAAGGGGCGCCCTGGCTAACAAAGGGCCCTGGCTAACAAAGGAGGGCCCTGGCTAAAAAAGGGACCATGGCTAATAAAGGGGCCCTGGCTACATAAAGGGGGGCCCTGGCTACTCTAAAGGGGGCCCTGGCTATCGAAAGGGGGGCCCTGGCTACATAAAGGGGGCCCTGACTAACTATGGGGGCCCTGGCTACATAAAGGGGGCCCTGACTAACTAAGGGGGGCCCCTGGCTACATAAAGGGGGGCCCTGGCTACATAAAGGGGGGCCCTGGCTACATAAGGGGAGCCCGGACTACTAAAGGGGGCCCTGACTATCTAAAGGGGGGCCCTGACTACCTAAAGGGGGCCCTGACTAACTAAAGGGGGTCCTGACCACATAAAGGGGGCCCTGACTACCTAAGGGGGCCCTGGCTACATAAAGGGGTGCCCTGACAACAGAGAGGGGGCCCGGGCTACATAATCGGGGGCCCTGTCTAACTACGGGGGCCCTGACTACATAAAGGGGGTCCTGACTAACAAAGGGGGCCCTGGCTATGTAAAGGGGGCCCCTGGCTACATAAAGGGGGCCCTGACTAACAAAGGGGGCCCTGACTAACAAAGGGGGTCCTGACTAACAAAAGGGGGCCCTGGCTACGTAAAGGGGGGCCCTGGCTACCTAAAGGTGGGTCCTGGCTACCTAAAGGGGGCCCTGACTAGCTATGGGGGCCCTGACTAACTATGGGGGCCCTGACTACATAATGGGGGGCCCTGGCTACATAATGGGGGGCCCTGGCTACATAAAGGGGGGCCCTGGCTACATAAAAGGGGACACTGGTTACATAAAGGGGGGGCCCTAGCTACCTAAAGGGGGCCCTGACTACCTACACACTAGCTAAAGAGTGGGCCCTGACTTCCTGCACACTTGCTAAAGGAGGCCCCTAACTACCTGTATACAAACCTAAAAGAGACCCCTAACTGCCTGTATACTACCTAAAGGAGGCCCCTAACTACCTGTATACTACCTAAAAGAGACCCCTAACTGCCTGTATACTACCTAAAGGAGGCCCCTAACTACCTGTATACTACCTAAAAGAGACCCCTAACTGCCTGTATACTACCTAAAGGAGGCCTTAACTGTCTGTATACTACCTAAAGGAGGCCCCTTACTGCCTGTATACTACCTAAAGGAGATCTCTAACTGTCTGTATACGACCTAAAGGAGACCAATAACTGTCTGTATACTACCTATATGAGGCTTTAACTGCCTGTATACTACCTAAAAAGGGGTCCCTAACTGGTTGAAGCCTATATAAAGGGGACCCTAACTACCTACAGCTTACCTAACTGGGAGAAACCACCTACCTACAGCTTAAAGGAGTTGTCTCATTAATAGCTTTCAGCCTCTGTCTGTGAATGGGAGTTGAATTGAGGGGCGTGCTAGCTACTCGGGCCTCTTCCCCCCTCCCTCTTCCCCCCCCCTCTCAGCACACAGGCAGCTATCCGGGATTGCGGCTAGAGTTAACCCTGTGTGTGCCTCCTAGAGGTCTATGATTGCTAATAGCAGAGGGGATGCAAGTGTTCCTATACCCTCTGCTTAGCTTACATATCTCCACATCTCCAGCAACAAAAAAACAAACCCTCTCGAACAGAGGCAGGAAAGCTGCAAAGTGTTACTCAGGATGTTTCCCCATACAGCACAGCATAAAACTGTTCACAAGCCTCCCTGATCTTTATTATTATTATATTTAAACAGCTCCACAACATCATGATTATAGTAACAACAGGGTCCTGCTGTCACATCTATTAAATCAGCCTCATCTCTGCTCAATCTGTGTAGGAGCAGGAGGAAGCAGCACACACGGGGTTAATCCAGGCAGAATGGACATAGAAAGTCCTCCCTCCTCCTCCCTACACTACAGAAGCATTCTGTGCAGGAGGGCTCTCTGCTCTGACCTTCTTCAAAGGTGATGAGTAAATCAGACCTGACAGCCATTTAAGATAAGGATCAACAGGTCGGCTGCTATAGAATTGAGAAGCGAGGCATTCCTATGAACAGGGCTAGCTCAAAATCATAGGACATTTGAATGAACATATATTGCAAAGATGCTTGTTTTTTAAAGATCTTTTATTAAAACCCATTCATTGTAGCGAGACACCCTTTAACTAATTTGGACTCCAAACACCTACATCGCCTTACTAACTGGGGTCCACCAACCTAACTGTAGGACTATTACGTGCCTAACTGGGGCCTGTTATCTACATGGGGGTTGTTTACCTTCCCAATCAACGTGGCTTGGTACCACCAACCAAACCTACCTGGGGACCGGGCTTCACATCTTATCCAGTGGGAGTCTTACTTAACCTTAAATAGGGCATATATAGATACCCGTGGGCTCTTGCTTATTTGCCTTCCTACTAGGAGTCTTGCACCTATTACATGTAATATAATGGAGAGGGAAGGCAAGACATTGTTGTCGTGTATTATCGCAAAGGGGGGTTAGTCATCTCCAACTCCAACACCTTAGGATACTAGGCCTCTAAGTTATTGCTTGTTCCGCTTCCCACCCCTGGGTAGTTTGTACAGAGGTGGGAATAGGTTAAAGAGATGCTGGAAATTGTGGATTTCTGAGATATTTCTGCGTAATTGTCTGTGGTATGAGTTTGTGGCGGGACAAGTCCTCTGTCGGGTGTGGAACGGATGCAGATGAGAAGGGAAAAAGAACGACTCAAGAGAAGAGAACGACTCCTCAGGATAGGACGGTTCCGGTTGTGTCCCTGATGTCAGAGAGGTTATCTTACTTCTATATTGGTTCAGTGCAGTAATTCACTGTATTGTGATGTGTCATGAGCTGGTGTTGACCTCTATGTGCAATACACTACGGTGGAAAATCCCTATAGAAGCTGTATGCTATCTATACATTCATGAAAAAACTTTGAGACTCTCGGTTCAAAAAAGTTTTTTTCTGTGTATGATAGATAGCAATAAATGTTCTTAGGGATTTCCACGTACGTGTATGCCCTTTGTGCAGAAAATGTGCCGATGGCGGCGGTCTGTGTGATGTTACATGTATAATTACATGTGTGCCGCAGCCCTGCCAGTGGCAACATGATTTGCATACGTTTTTTCAGGAAATTTTTTGTGTGAAGAATAAAATTCGTTTTACTTGGTGTACATGATTTTAACCTATTTGGGAAGGAGGGGTGCATTCCTTTTTGGGTTTCTGTCCCGCTCCACTCTAACAGGCGTGTCATTAGAAAGGGCAGCTTGCAGGTTGGGTGTTTTTTTTTTATTTTTTCTCTTGAATAATGGAGGTCGGTTGATCCCAGCGAGAGGCGGCTGATTGGCTCGATTGAGAGGTAAAGATAGGATAGGACTGCCGATTTTGAGATTCACGTTGAAAGTCGTGGGCAGCTTAAACATCTTTTGACCATGACTCTATGTGTCTCCATTATGGCGGTGTTGTTAGGTTATATTGGCGTTAGTTTAGTTGTAGTGTACATGTGTTCATGATTGTAAGAGTGAGGCAACACCTGACCTGTGAGAGGAGTTACACTTTTACTTTTTGCTGGGGTTATTTTAGGAGGGGTGTGAGGGGCGGGACAAGGGTAATTATGGAGGGGTTGATTGTATGTGGGGGGGGGGGGGTAATTGTTGTGGGTGGATGGGATTTTGTATGTGGGTAGAGGGGTTTGTGTAAGTGGGGGGGGGAATTGTATGTGGGTGGAGGGATATTGTTATGTGTGGTAGAGGGATATTGTATTGGGTAGGGGGATAGTGTATGTGGGTGGAGGGGATATTGTATGTTGGTGGAGGGGGATTTTGTATGTGGGTGGGGGAGGGGTATATTGTATGGGGGTGGTGGGGGATATTGTATGCGGGTGGAGGGGGATATTGTATGTGGGTGGAAGGGGGATATTGTTGTGGGTGGAGGGGATATTGTATGTGGGTGGAAGGGGGATATTGCATGGGGTGGAGGGGGGATATTGTATGTGGAGGGGGTTATTGTATTGTGGGTGGAGGGGGATATTGTATGTGGGTGGAGGGGGATGTTGTATGTGGGTGGAGGAGGATATTGTATGTGGTGGGAGGGGGATAATTGTATTGGGGTGGAGGGGGGATATTGTATGTGGGGGGTGGGGATTTGTATGTTGGGTTGTGGGGGTTATTGTTTGCGGGTGGAGGGGGATATTGTATGGGGGTGGAGGGGGATATTGTATGCGGGTGGAGGGGGATAGTGTATGCGGTGGAGGGGGATATTGATGTGGAGGAGGGGATATTGTATGTGGGTGGCGGGGGATATTTTATGTGGGTGGAGGGGGGTATTGTTGTGGGTGGAGGGGATATTGTATGTGGTTGGAGGGGATATTGTGTGTGGGTGGATGGGGATATTGTATGTGGGTGGAGGGGATACGTTTGTGGGTGGTGGGGGATATTTGTGTGTGGGTGGAGGGGTTATTGTATGTGGGTGGAGGGGGTATTGTATGTGGGTGGAGGGGGATATTGTATGTGGAGTGTGGGGATATTGTATTGGAGGGGAGGATATTGTATGTGGAGTGGAGGGGGATATTGTTGTGGGTGGAGGAGGATATTGTATGTTGGGTGGTGGGGGTTTTTTGTGTGTGGTGGAGGGGGATATTGTGTGTGGGTGGAGGGGATATTGTATGTGGGTGGAGGGGATATTGTATGTGGGTGGAGGGGGATATTGTATATGGGGGGGAAGGGATATTGTATGTGGGTGGAGGGGAATATTGTATGTGGGTGGAGGGGATATGTAGTGTGGGTGGAGTGGGAATATTGTGTGTGGGTGGAGGGGGGTATTGTGTGTCGGGTGGGAGGGGGATATTGTATGTGGGTGGAGGAGGATATTGTATGTTGGGTGGAGGAGGATTTTGTGTGTTGGGTGGGTGGGTATATTGTATGTGGGTGGAGGGGGATATTGTATGTGGATGGAGGGGGATAGTGTATGTGGGTGGAGGGGGATAGTGTATGTGGGTGGAGGGGGATATTGTATGTGGGTGGAGGGGGATATTGTATGTGGGATTGTATGTGGGTGGAGGGGCTATTGTATGTGGGTGGAGGGGGATAGTGTATGTGGCGTTGGAGGAGGAAATATTGTATGTGGGTGGAGGGATTAGTTGTATGTGGGTGGTGTGGGATATTGTATGTGGGTGGAGGGGGATATTGTATGTGGGGTGGGATATTGTATGGGTGTGAAGGGGATATTGTATGAGGGTGGAGGAGGATATTGTATGTGGGTGGAGGGGGATATTGTATGGGGGAGGGGATATCGGATGTGGGTGGAGGGGATGTTGTATGTGGGTGGATGGGTATATTGTATGTGGTGGAAGGGGATATAGTATCGGGGTGGCGGGGGTTGTAGTATGTGGGTGGAGGGGGATATTGTATGTGGGTGGAGGGGGGATATTGTATGTGGGTGGAGGGGGATATTGTATGTGGGTGGAGGGGGATAGTGTATGTGGGTGGTGGGGATAGTGTATGTGGGTGGAGGGGGATATTGTATGTGGGTGGAAGGGGATAGTGTATGTGGGTGGAGGGGATATTGTATGTGGGTGGAGGGGGATATTGTATGTTGGTGGAGGGGATATTGTAGGTGGGTGGAGGGGGATATTGTATGTGGGTGGAGGATAGTGTATGTGGGTGGAGTGGATATTGTATGTGGGTGGAGGAGGATATTATGTATGTGGGTGGTGGGGGATATTGTATGTGGGTGGAGGATACTTGTATGTGGGTGGGAGGATATTGTATGTGGTGGAGGGGGATATGGATGGAGCCACTTAGCCCTGTGTCTATGATATGCTAGAACTGGACAGACGTGTGTGACAAGACAGATATGTGACTCTCTTGCTATTGTACTACACAATAAAGTTCTGTTTTTCTCACTGGATTATTGGTAAATATGGGAGCATTTATGTCCGAGAGGCCGGTAATATTTTCATGTACAGTAGGGTGGGCCCCCAAAATCAACTCCCCTGTGGGCCCCAGACCCCCCAGTCCGACACTGGTTGGAATCTTCTCTCCCTGAAATGTGGAAGTCTGAACAGACACCAAGGGCCACATGTATGAAAACTGTCTAAGTCTAAAGCTCACTTTGTTGCCCATAGCAACCAATCAGAGCCTATAACAACCAATCAGCGCGCCCCTTTCATTGTTCCAGGGCACTATATGAAATGAAAGGGGCGCTCTGATTGGTTTCTATGGGCAACAAGATAAGTTTTGACCTAGACAGTTTTCATATATGTGACCCCAAGAGAGGTAACGTTAGAGTAGGTTCCCATTTGTATTGAGGACACCTTGCCGTGGCAGATGGGCAAATGTGCACTAAGAACTTTTAGTTTTCATGCATTTAAAAGTAGCAGAAATGCTTTTCCAAAAGTATTCTTATGTTCCCTTTGACTGTTTTTTAGTGCTAGTAGGGCTGCTGATATTGGATTGTGTTTGCATTTTGCTGCCACACCAGCCTGTGCTCATTTTTCTAAAAGATCTTTTTGGATGTGCAGACTAAACTCTGTTCAGGCTATGGGTGGTTCTAAAGCTGTAGGAAAACACTTTCTGGTTAGGCTGTGGGAGGTTCTACAGCTTCTGTCTCTCACTTTCTTTTCAGGTCATGGGTGGTTCTATAGCTTCAGGCTCCCATCTTCTGTTTAGGTTGTGGGTTATTCTACAGCTTCAGTCTTCTACTTACTGTTCAGGTTGTGGGTGGTTTTACAGCTTCAGGCTTACATTTCCTGTTCAGATAGTTCGCGATTCTACAGCTTCAGACTCTCACTTCCTCTTCAAACTGTGGGTGGTTCTACATCTTCAGACTGTTACTTTATATTCAGGTTGGGGGCAGATCGAAAGCAGCGACTGACTTTTCAGCTCTGCAATTCCTAGCTGAGAGTCTTAGAGAGACATTGGGGGTGGAAGGGTTGTAACAGCAGAGCACAAGGTTACAGAGCTGTAAAGGGTTAAATTTTGTCACAGTGAAACATAAACAAGATCCTGTGTTGCTGAAAAGACACAGCTGGGAGGGATATCCCCATTTTTACCACTGCTAAATCAGAGGTGGACGTTAACCTAGGGACACTTGTGTAGGAGATAAGAACTGTTTTAAAGGAAATGTGTCATCAAAAATGAGTCATTCTTTAAGACCCGTTTTTATGTTATTTTTTTTTTTTTTTAGGAATTTTTGGTTGTTTTTTTTAATTTTTAATATCAATTTCAATATTTTTTAAATAAGTCTTAAGTCTTGCAGTTTTCACTTTGGCCACTAGGCCTTGCCTGCACTGCTTTAACAGCAGTCAGAGAGATGCTTTACAGCAGCTTCATGCACATAGGAGACTTAAGACTGACTCAGTCCCATTCACTTCTATAGGATAGTTTTTTAGTAATGCTCTGTGACCTGGGAAGGAGTCACTGTGCAGGGAGGTGAAAGGGTGAACTGTGACTTTCTCCTCTTGTGACTGGTGGATCCTGTGTTATCTATTCACACTGGTGTCTCCTTTCTGTTTGACCCTCTTTGTGCTGATAATGAGCAGACAACTGTGAATCTTTCTTTATAGAACAGGAAGTGTCAGAATATTATTAGTCTTAGGGGCCAAAGTGAAAAGTGCAGGACTTAAGAACTAATAAAAAATATTGAAAGTGATATGGAAAATTAAAAAAAAATAACCAAAAATTCTTCAAAAAATGTGTTTAACATAAAAACATGAGTTAAACAATAAGTTATTTTTGATGACACATTCCCTTTAACACTGAACGGAAGTCAAATCAGATGAACAATGTATTTGGTAATTATCTTTATTTACCTTTATCTACATTTTTAAAGCTAATCAACGAAATAGAAATATCTTTTTAAAGGTGGAAGGATCTGAGTTTTTTGATATGTTAAAGTCAAGAAAGGGGGAAAATCATAGTTGCCAACTTTTGAAAATGAAAAAGCAGGGGACCTTAGTGGGCGGGCAAAAGTTTGCATGGACACGCCCATCTTGTCGGTATGCCACGCCCCTTCAAAAAGCCACACCCACTCCACCTAACTGCATAACGGCTTTGGAAGAAAGCCAGGTAGATGCCCTTATAGCCAGGTAGTAGCCCCCCATAACCAGGTAGTGCCCCTTACAGGCAGGTAGATGCCCCCTTGTAGCTAAATAGATGCCCTCTCTGTAGCGAGGTAGAGTCAATTTTGTAGCCAGGTAGATGACCCCCTTTGATAGCCAGGTAGAAGCCCCCTTACTTAGCCAGGTAGATGCCCCCTTACTTAGCCAGGTAGGTGCCCCCTTAGCAAGGTAGGTGCCCCCTTAGTTAGCCAGGTAGGTGCCCCCTTTGTTGCCAGGTAGTGCCCCCATTGTTAGCCAGGTAGTGCCCCCTCTGTTGCCAGGTAGTGCCCCCATTGTAGCCAGGTAGTGCCCCCATTGTTAGCCAGGTAGTGCCCCCATTGTTAGCCAGGTAGTGCCCCCATTGTTAGCCAGGTAGTGCCCCCATTGTAGCCAGTAGTGCCCCATGTCAGGTAGTGCCCCCTTGTTAGCAGGTGTGCCTCTCTGTTGCCAGTAGTGCCTCATTGTTGCAGGTATGCCCCATTGTTGCCAGTAGTGCTCATTGTTTGCGGGTAGTGCCCCCATTGTTGCCAGGTAGTGCCCTCTGTTGCAGGAGTGCCCCCATTGTTCAGTGTGCCCCCTCTTTGCAGGTAGAGCCCCATTGTTAGTCAGTATGCCCCTCTGTTGAGGTAGAGCCCCCATTGTTAGCAGGTAGTCCCCCTTGTTGCAGTTGCCCCATTGTTGCCAATGTGCCCCATTGTTTGCCAGATATGCCCCCATTGTAGCCAGGTAGTGCCCCTTGTTGCCAGTAGTGCCCCATTGTTGCCAGGTAATGCCCCATTGTTGCAGGTAGTGCCCCATTGTACCAGGTAGTCCCCCCTGTTGCAGTAGTCCCCCTGTGCCAGGTAGTGCCCATTGTTCAGTAGTGCCCTTGTCATAGACCCCATGTTAGCCAGGTAGTGCCCCCTCTGTCCAGTGTGCCCCATGTAGCAGGTAGTGCCCCTCTGTTGAGGAGTGCCTCTTGTTTGCCAGTGTGCCCTTGTTGCGGTATGCCCCTCTGTTGCCAGTAGTGCCCCCATTGTTAGCCAGGTAGTGCCCCCTCTGTTGCCAGGTAGTGCCTCATGTTTGCCAGATAGGCCCCCATTGTTAGCCGGAGTCCCCCTCTGTTGCCAGGTAGTGCCCCTTGTTAGCAGTAGGGGGCCCCTTGTTGCCATTTGGGGTTTAGTGCCCCCTTGTTGCCAGGTAGTGCCCCTTTTTGCAGGCAGTCCCCCTTGTTGCCTGTAGGGCCCCATTGTTTGCCAGATAGTGCCCGCCTTGGTAGCCAGTAGTGCCCCCATTGTTACAGGTATGCCCCCATTTTGCCAGGTAGTGCCCCCATTGTTGCCAGACCCCGTGCCTCCCATTGTTAGCCAGGTAGTGCCCCCTCTGTGCGTAGTGCCCCTCTGTTGCAGGTAAGCCCCTTGTTGCCAGGTATGCCCCTTGTTGCCAGGAGTGCCCATGTTAGTAGTGCCCCTCTGTTGCAGGTAGTGCCTTGTTTGCCAGTAGTGCCCCCTTGTTGCCAGGTAGTTCCCCTCTGTTGCCAGTAGTGCCCTCATTGTTACTGCCCCCCTCTGTTGCCAGTGTGCCTCCATTGTTTTGCCAGGTAGTGCCCCATTGTTGCCAGTAGTGCCCCTCTGTTGCCAGGTAGTGCCCCCATTGTTAGCCAGGTAGTGCCCCCTCTGTTGCCGGCAGTGCCCCTTTTTGCCAGGTAGTGCCCCTGTTGCCAGGTAGTGCCCCTCTGTTGCCAGGTAGTGCCCCCATTGTTCCGAGTGCCCCCTTGTTGCATTTCCCCATTTAGCCAGGTGTCCCCTCGGGCCCATTTTCACTTTGGTTTTTTGCCCCTTTTTGCCTTAGTGCCCCATTGTCAGGTTGCCCTTTCCAGTATGCCCCTTTTTTAAATTTTCCGTGCCAATGCCCCTTTTTAAACCCCTTTGGTTGGATCCCCTTTTGCGTAGCCCATTTTTGCCAGGTAGTCCCCCTTGTTCCAGGTAGTGCCCCCATTGTTAGCCAGGAGACCCCCCTTGTTGCCGGGAGTGCCCCCTTTTGCCATAGGCCCCCTTGTTGCCAGGGATGCCCCCCTTTTTGCCAGTGTGCCCCCATTGTTGAGTAGTGCCCCCTCTTTGCCATAGTGCCCCCTTGTTTGCAGAGTGCCCCTTTATCAGTAGTGCCCTGTTCAGTAGGCCACATGTTTGCCAGTAGTCCCCCATTGTGCCAGTTCCCCATTGGCCAGTAGTGCCCCCATTGTTCCAGTGTCCCCCTTGTTCCAGTAGTCCCATTTGCCAGTATCCCCTTTCCAGTACCCATGTAGCAGGTATGCCCCCTCTGTTGCCAGTAGCCCCTTGTTGCAGGTAGCCTTTTGCCATTGCCCCTGTTGCCAGAGGCCCCATTGTGCCAGTAGTGCCCTTGTGCCAGTAGTGCCCCATGTTGCAGTATCCCTTGTGCAGTATCCCCCCTTCCAGTATGCCATTGTCAGTATGCCCCCTCGTTGCCAGAGTGCCTTGTTGCCAGTAGTCCCCCTTGTTCCGTAGTGCCCCCTTGTCAGTAGGCCCCCATTGTAGTATGCCCCTCTGTGCGGTAGTGCCCCTTGTTGCCAGTAGTGCCCCTTGTGCAGTATGCCCCCATGTTGCAGGTAGTGCCCCATGTTCAGCATCCCCTTTGCCGTATGCCCCATGTAGCCAGTATGCCCCCTTTGCCAGTAGTCTCATTTTTGCAGTGTGCCCCATTATTGCCAGTAGTGCCCTTGTTGCGTAGTGCCCCATTTTGCCAGTGTGCCCCCTGTTGCCATGTGCCCCCTGTTGCCGGTAGTGCCCCCTTGTTGCCAGGTATGCCCCATTTCAAGTAGGCCCCTCTTTGCCAGTAGTGCCTCCATTGTTGCCAGTGTGCCCCATTTTTGGGTTTTTGCCAGTAGTGCCCCCATTGTTAGCCAGGTAGTGTCCCCTCTTTGCCAGTAGTGCCCCATTGTTGCCAGGTAGTGGCCCCATTTGTTTGCCATGTAGTGCCCCCATTGTTTCCATGTATTTTCCCCATTGTTAGCCAGGTAGTGCCCCCTCTGTTGCCAGGTAGTGGCGCCATTGTTTGCCAGGTAGTGCCCCCATTGTTGCCAGGTAGTGCCCCCTCTGTTGCCAGGTAGTGCCCCCATTGTTGCCAGGTAGTGCCCCCATTGTTAGCCAGGTAGTGCCCCCTCTGTTGCCAGGTAGTGCCTCCATTGTTTGCCAGGTAGTGCCCCCATTGTTGCCAGGTAGTGCCTCCATTGTTGCCAGGTAGTGCCCCCATTGTTGCCAGGTAGTGCTCCCTCTGTTGCCAGGTAGTGCCCCCATTGTTGCCAGGTAGTGCCCCCATTGTTGCCAGGTAGAGCCCCCATTGTTAGCCAGGTAGTGCCCCCTCTGTTGCCAGGTAGTGCCCCATTGTTAGCCAGGTAGGTGCCCCCTTTGTTGCCAGATAGTGCCCCCATTGTTAGCCAGATAGTGCCCCCATTGTTTGCCAGATAGTGCCCCCATTGTTAGCCAGATAGTGCCCCATTGTAGCCAGGTAGTGCCCCCATTGTTAGCCAGGTAGTGCCCCCATTTTTAGCCAGGTAGTGCCCCCATTGTAGCCAGGTAGTGCCCCATTGTTAGCCAGGTAGTGCCCCATTGTTGCCAGGTAATGCCCCCATTGTTAGCCAGGTAGTGCCGCCATTTGTTGCCAGGTTGTGCCCCCTCTGTTGCCAGGTAGTGCCCCCTCTGTTGCCAGTAGTGCCCCCATTGTTAGCCAGGTAGTGCCCCCTCTGTTGCCAGGTAGTGCCTCCATTGTTAGCCAGGTAGTGCCCCCTCTGTTGCCAGGTAGTGCCCCCATTGTTTGCCAGGTAGTGCCCCCATTGTTGCCAGGTAGTGCCCCCATTGTTAGCCAATGCTCTTAGGAGATGTCACTTACGCTCTCCAACACGACAGGAACACAGACAGGGAGAGACGCTCTCACCCTGTCATCCATCGCTGCTCAGTGAGGAGGTGAGAGGAGAGGAGGGGGAAGGGAGGGGAATAAGATGGAGTGCAGGGGGAGAGGTCAGAGAATGAGGGGGAGTGCAGCGGCCAGAGAGACACACTGACAGGCCAGAGATAGTGGACGCAGCTCACACTGGAGGCAGCAGCACCAGACGCTGGAAGGTGCAGCTCACAACTTCTGCCAGACAAACACTATCAGATAGCATCTCCCAGCGTCCGGTACTGCTGCTTCTAGTGTGACGATAATGTGCTATGAGATAAGGGCTGACCTGGCGGCTGGAATGTGTTATCCATGTTTGTTCTTCATGATCGTGCTGTCAGGAGCCTCTGACCCTCCGCCGGCAGCAGATCACAGTCACACTCATGAGCAGGACCTCCTGTGTGCGCTGCCCGGCGGGAGATTTTGCTGACACGCCGGGGGGGGGGGGGGGGGGGGGGGGGACATGACCACCATTTGCGAGAGAGTCCCGCCAGAAGCGGGAGACTTGGCATCTATGGGGAAAATTGGTACTTTAGTTGAAGAATTAAGAAAATTAGATGAAGGAGGAATAAGTTTTTATGAGAACATGTGTGGGTGGGAGATTTAGGGGACATTAACACAATAGAATGTAATACATGGCTACAAATGTAAATTTCTGCTTCAAAATAAAATCACAAAATGTGTAATTTTTCAGCGACTATTGTTAGAAATAACAATGTTTGTGGTAGTTAGATGATAGGGGAGGGTGTGTTGTGGTATGAAATCCTTATGTACCATCTTTAGGATTTCATGCATTAAAAACCTTGCTCACTGGGTCTCTCAGAACTGGAAAAATCATCTGCAGGCAGTCCCCGGGTTACGAACGGGAGAGGGAGTGTAAGTTTGTTCTAAAGCTAAATGTGTATGTACGTCTGAACAGGTACATTTATTAAATGTAACTCCAGCACAAAATGTTTGTTTTAGTTTTGGATAGTGCAGGGAAAGGTTGTTACATTTGTTTTGCTGTCTGTGCCACTGTTGAAAAAAGATTCCACCTCATTTTTACATCATGTGCTGCTGTGGCATGCTGGAACTTGTCGTTCCACAGCTACTATTTGCTATGGAGCATGGAACGACAAGTGCCAGCATGCCCTATAAGTCCTCGTTTGTAACTAGGGGACAGATATAAGTCAGAACGGTGTAAGTCAGGTACTGTCTGTATAAAGATTTACACATCGAGAACATTTCAACTCTCATCCAGGATACACATCATAGAAGATTGTTATGGGCTGAAAGGTAGAGGAGGTCACCAGATCCTGTTTGTCCATGTCCTACTCTGCACAGAACCATCTCATTGGCCAACAAAGGTTTCCCCTAAGGGTTGGGGGGTTTGTTGTGCTGAAGACTTTCATGTATTTTCACGTTTTAATACTTAATGCACTTGTTCACCTCTTGTTCTCATCTTTTTGTGAATTTTTCTCTACAATTTGAAATCCTATTTTCTTTTATAATTGTGCTGAACTTGTAATACTTCCTTTTCCCTTTCTTGCCTTATCTTTTACATTGTGCACATAACAAGTGAATGGAAATATTCACATAATTTCGAGTTCAACGTTATAGGAGCTTTCTATCCAAAGTCTTTAAAAAGTCATTTAGATATTTGGAAAATCTGCATTGTTTGAAAAAGTTTTGGGTTCCCAGGCCCCTTTCACTAATTTGCTTTAACTTTTGGTTTTGTTCCAGAAATTCTGTCTTCCTTGAAGCACCTGATTGATGGGCAATTTGTTCAGCATAATGAGCATTCATGCCTAAATCTGCAACCTGGCACCGGTGTTTACTGCCAACCGGTAAATGACCAACATAAGCTCCTTTCATTGTTGAGTCACAGACCTGCTTAATTTGACTTCCCCGCGATTCTTTCTGACACAGACAATGGCACTGGGCATTGTGTTGTCACGTTACACTTTTATGGCCGCTGTATAAATCATCCGTGAAACTGCTGCCCCTTATTTTTTAATTGTTCAAAAATGACTGCGCAAAAACTTTTGAAAATAACTTTTTTGGCCCCAAAATTTCCCATTTTTTGTTCAAGCCTGGTAACTCGGAACAATGAAATTTATGGGTCTCATTGAAATGGTCAGTGGGTGTAGCTGTGACCACTTAAAATTTATGAGGCTTGATACAATATTTCTGGCAGGAGGTGAACATAAAATAAATTAAATGATGTTAAAGATTTATCTTCTGTCCTAGTGGAGACCATTGCGGAGATCCAACAATTAATCAGAGCAGAGAGATCGCAGCTATGACCCCCTTAGAAAACCATGGAAAATAACGAAGAACATTGGGGGATCTGTATGTACAGTACGTAGACAAAGTGGCATTGGTCACCCCTACCCTCGAATCCAGGGATCTACTACTTCATCCCTGATCCTAGAAGATTGGGTCAGAAACTGGAATAGAACTTTGCACCTTTGTTACCACTTGACCTTCAACTCACATTTTCCATTTGGTTTTATATTTTCATAAAGGGGAACATCTCTCCTTGAGGCAAGGACAGCACCAAATGTTGTGTAGAGTCGGGAATTGCCTTTTTCCCGTCTACTAAGCATTTTGCAAATCACAAGACATTAGGGGGAAAGGAGCTGAGAAGCTCAAGCGCCCTCTGTTGGATGTAAAAAATTTCCTCAATTCGCTATTGACCCACTGGGTCTTGAGAAAGCAAAAGGGATATTTAGCCAAGCCAGTATCTCTCATCTGCATACAGCTGTTTTGAGATGTTTGTCCCTCATCAGTGCAGAACAGAGCAGTACTGACTGGCTGTGTGGGAGGTAATGAACATCTCTCCTTGAGGCGAGGAGAGCACCAAATTGCACTGATGAGGAACAAACATCCCGAAACAGCTGTATGCAGATGAGAGATACTGGCTTGGCTAAATATCCCTTTTGCTTTCTCAAGACCCAGTGGGTCAAAAGCAAATTGAGGATTTGTTACATCCAACAGAGGGCACTTGAGCTTCTCAGCTCCTTTCCCATAATGCCTTATATTTTCATACTATAATTCATCCATGTGTAATCGATGAAGGTCCAGCTGGAGGCAACCTCAGCAATAAGCAAAAGGAACGGTTCCTAGAGTGAGAGGGCCCCTCCACTGCAAAACCAACACCCTAGCATTCCCATCCGTTTTGCTGTATCTTGTTCTGAAGCTCTTCCCCATTAAACTGATCTAATTAGACAATCAATATAGACTATAGGCCAACAAATGCACCTGGATGCTGGTCCACAGATAGAATAGACAGAAGTTAGGTGATACCTCACAAGTTTAGCAGCCTAGCATGATTATCATGGAGACATGGTGGAGAAGGAGTTGCACTTAAAAGGGTGTTACCATGAGCCTTCATGTCCTGCTGTCCTCTCTTCAGCTTTCAGTATCTTAGCCCCTTCCTGACGGACGGTCATAATAATATGGCTCTAAATTGTTTTGCTCTTTGCCTTCTGAAAGCCATAACTTTTTTATTTTTCCACCTACATAGACATATGAGGGCTTTATTTTCGGACAAGTTGTACTTTCTAGTGGTGTTATTTATATTACTATAGAGTATACTCTTCGGTAAAAATGATGTGTTACATTTTTGGTACGCATCCAGCAATAACAAACATGTATGGTTTCCTTTATGTTTTGGTACCGTAAAAAAATTTCCAAATTTTCTATTCTTGAAATTTTTCACTGCACGCTTTTGTATGCGACAATAACTTTTTTGTAATAACACCTACAGACATCAGCGAGGCGGCATATTTTGCGGGCAGATTGGTACTTTTTAATGCTTGCACTTTGAAATGGATGCGACTTTTTTGATTACTTTTATTCCAGTTTTTATGTGACGTGAAATGACCAAAAAAAAAAAAACAATTTTGGCGTTTAGAATTTTTTTTCTTCTATGGTGTTCAGCGTACGGAATAAATTATATTATATTTTTATAGATCGGACTTTTTCGAACGCGGCGATACCAAAATATGTGTTAACTTTTTTTATTATTTTATTGTTTTTATTTTTAAAATGGAGATAGGGGGTTTATTTGAACTTTTAATACTTTTTTTGTACTTTAAAAACTTTATTTTATTATTTTTTTTTCTTTAAAATTTAGTCCCCCTATGGTTTTGATCATAGGGGGACGTTTATAAATACAGCCTTAAAGCATTGCATAGGCAATGCATTAGGGTGTACAAAGATGGCGGTTTCCCCACTTCTGTCTTCGGACGGAAGTGGGGCAGACAGGAACATGGCGGCGAACGAGCCTTCACAAGCTCTGTGCTGCCATTTTTAGCCCGTCGGGACTCAGCGTCTTATGCTGATGTCCCAATCGGGCTGAAAAACGTGGCGGCACCGCTTTTCAGTCATTCAGACGCCGGCGGCCTTCTTTGCCGTGGGGCGCTGATGGGTTTTAAACAGCGCAGGCAGGCGAACGCAGCCGCCTGCGCTGAAACCGCCGGGTTTAGCTGCAATTTTGCCCGCTAACAACCCGGCGGCTGTGAAGCGGGATCGCACCGCGATCCTGTTTCAAAGCAGCTTGCCGGAGCTATGACGTACTCATACGTCATAGGTCGGTAAGGGGTTAAAAAGAGGGTGTGTATAATTTGTTTTAACTGCATATCATGTGGATCAGCCAGACATATCACTATGCCGTCCCCCACGGTGTGCTCACTCCTGAGTCTCTAGTCAAATAATGGTCAGTTTATGTTAAATCAATTAACCTAAAGTACAGAAACGATGAGCAGCTTCAACGTAAGAGCAGCTGCAACGTAGCTGAGTGGTTAGCACTTCTGCCTTTCAGCATAGCAGTTCTAGGTTCAAATTCCTGCAGGAACCATACATGTTTTTCTTTTTCCTTCAAAGCACATAGCTGACTGAGGTTTCTTTTTTTGGAGAGGGGATGGGGGGGGGGTGAAAAAATGCAAATAGACAGACGACACATTTCAAGCAGCATGATGATAACTTCTCTGCACAGTTTGACTAATTACAGCACCTGGGGTTGAAAACTCGCTCAGCATTGAGTGTGTGTGATTACTAAGCAGGGAAGAAACTGACAATAGCTGCCGGAGAGGAGAGGTGATGTCTGAGCATGTGCAACTGACAGAACTGAGGAGCTCTCATCACTGTTCGCATCCCCTGGAGATAAGCTGTGAATTATGGATCAATAAGGGAGCAGCTAAAACGAAATTAGGACAGAATTTTTAATAATGATGAAAGGTGAAAATATTTATTATTTAATTTTCAAGCTTCACACATCAATTTTACTTGTTGGGAAAACCCCTTTAAAGCTTGGCAGCAATCTGGAACAATAAATAACCAGGGGCACTATTGAGTTGATGCTCAGCTTAAAAAATTCTCATTCTTTACCATTTACCAACTGGATAGAGACTTGGATCAGTAGATAGTTTACCCCAGGATAGTCCTCCATAGGAAGATGGTAACAGGTGGGCAATGTGTGCTACTGTCAATGGTTTTAGAACAGTTACTGTTGCAACCAGCAGTTTCCCTCCCCACAAAATAAAGCCCATCTGCAGGTTTTTCTCACTCTCTGACATGAAATCAGAATAAACCTTCCCCCGTTTTGGGTCAATTGGGGACCAAAATTTTTTTCTATTTGCCAAATGCAGAATAATGAGAGAGAGAATTTTTAAGGCATTTTTATTACTTTTTGCAAAGTCAGAAGTTTCCATACACTGGGATGACTCTGCCTTTAAACAATTTGCGACCGCCCATATGATGAGGTCAGGTCTTTGGAAGCTTCTGATTTATTGGCAACATTTGAGTTAATTAGAGACACAGCTGTGGATGTTTTTTATTTCACACTAGAAATACACTGTTTCTGTGTGTAACATCATGGGAAAGTCTAAAGAAATCAGCCAAGATATCAGGAAGAGAATTGTGGTTGCACAAGTCGGGAAACACCCTTTGGGGTGCAATTTCCAGATACCTGAAGGAGCCTCGTTCATCTGTACAAACAATTATACATAAGTACAAAGAAGATTGGTCCTGTGTCTCAGAGATGAAAGTGCTTTGGTCTGACATGTGCATATAAAACCATGAACAAAAGCAAAAGACCTTGTGAAGATGCTGGCGGAAGCTGGTAAGATTGTGTCATTATCCACAGTGAAACGAGTATTGTATCAACATGGGCTGAAAGGCCGCTCTGCTAGGAAGAAGCCATTACTCCAAAAGAAACATAGAAAATCCAAATTAATGTTTGCAAATGCACAGGAACAAAGACTTACATTTTGGAGACATGTCCTGTGGTCTGATGAAACTAAAACTGAACTGTTTGGCCATAATGACCATTGTTCGGTTTGGAGGAAAAAGGGAGAAGCTTGGATGCCTAAGAACACCAACAACCTGTGACACACGGGGCAACAGCATCATATTTGTGGGGGTTGTTTTGCTGTAGGAAGGAGGGTGCACTTCACAAAATAGATGGCATATTGAGGAAAGAAGATTATGTGGCAATCCTGAAGCAACATCTCAAGACATCGGCCAAGAAGCAGTGTTCGGGAAAATACTTTGGGAAAGTATTTTAAATAAAAAAATGAAAAATTTACTTATGATGAAGTATTTAAAATAAAAAATACTAAATACTTTAATCCCGAAGTATTTTAAATACAAATGCTGAATACTACTTCAAAAGTATTTTCCAAATACTAAAATACTAAAGAGGTCCTTTAGCCCACTAGGATTAGCATCTACTCTGCAGATATGTCAGTGGCCAGGATTCATTGTGTCTGACTCCTATAGAAGATGTCTGTCACATGGAGGAGAGGATGCTACAGTAAAGAGAAACTACAGGTACCTTCCTTAGTTATAAAACCTATTAATGTCAGGCATTTGGGGATATTTAATTTAGTTTCAGTAATTCCAAAGTGCTTCACATTATAGCAGTTTAACCCCATCATGTCCCTCAATATTTAACCCCCCGTGTGCCCTATATAAGGGTTTTCTATATGTGGCACAGGGGGGTTCTAATAAGACCTTAATTATGAAGATACCTAATTATTACCTCCATTTTCTCTCACATATCAGTAACTCTTATTTGAGGACACAGGGGTTAATGTTTAAAGACATGATGGGGGTTAACTGCTTTTACTATGAGGACAAAGGAGTTACTAAGCTGTAATGCACATGACCAGACTTTATCTGCAATGGTGGATTTCCCCCCCCCTCGGTTATACTCGAGACAATACTTTTCCAGTTTTTTGTGGTAAAATTGGGGCCCCGGCTTATATCGGGTCGGCTTATACTCAGTATATACGGTAATTTTACGGATGGATTACGCGATCGGGATTGATTAAAAATTAAAAATAAATCACGCTTCACTACAAGGCCCGGACTTTGGGTTGCTGGAACACGCTGGAAATTTTCCCTCCTCTCGTCGCACCTCGCCCAGAGAGAAGAAGTGAAAGAGTGACTCGCGCTGTTGTTTTTTTTTTAAGTGCGGGTGGGGGGGGTTATTTAAATTAAAACATTTGTTTTGAATTAGAAAGTAATTAAAATACTTAAAATCATCCTAAAAGTATTTTGATTGCAAAATACAAAAAACCTGGGCAAGTAGTTTAAAATACTATTTTAATTATTGTATTTTATTTTTCCCGAACCTGCCAAGAAGTTAAAGCTTGGTGGAAATGGGTCTTCCAATGGACCATGACCCGAAGTTACCCGCCAAACTGGTTACAAAAGTGGCCTTAGGAGAATCAAGTCATCTTTTGGAGGCGGCCTCACAAAGCCCTGGATCTCAATGTTTGGAAATTTATGGGCAAAGCTGGGAAAGGCCGGGGCTGCAGCAAGGTGCCTCCAAACAGGGGTCGGACCTTAACCCTGATGAAGCCGGTTAGCTGGCGAAACATGTCCCGGGGAGGTCGATATGAATGTTTTAATTTTTTGATTTCTCACTCTGTCTACAAGTGCACCTGCTGCCCGGTATAAAAAGGGGGCCTTAAATTTTTTCTGTGTCCATGATATTAGGGGCGCCCGCCCAGTAGTTGGTGGGATCCCTTACTGGAGCTAGTACTTTGCTATAGTTATAAGGCTCTCCCTGTTAATATGGTTGGGTCCCACCGACTTGTAATAGGAAAAAGCTATTCCCTCTTTCAGAGCAAAAAGGGTAAATGATAGGTTAGAGATCAGGTTTTTAAACCCTTTTGCATAGAGGTTAAGAGTTTAAATAATAAATGTTACTTTTAGTTAAGGCCTGTTCACAGGCTTATTTTAACGGATTGGCGCCGTACTCGCGCCGGATTTGCGCTGCAGTACGGCGCCAAAACCGTCGGGGGTAATTCGGTAATCACATGCTTCATAGAGAACAGTGGATTCCGTGACCCCCCGCTCGGCGAAATCCACCGCGGGGGGAGAGGGGAAAGTGACATGCACATTATTTACGGCGCGTTACGCCAATAGATAAGACAGTCTATGGGGCAGGGGAGCGGCGCCCCCGCCACGCTCGGCCCGCCCCCGGGCCACCCTTATTCAGCCGGATTTGTAAGCGCAATCAGCTACAAATCCGCCGTGAATAAGGGCCCTGTGAAACCGGCCTAACAGATAGGAAATGATGAGTTTAAGGTTTGCCAAAAGCAAAATAGTAATATAGTGATCAAAAGTACCCTCATGTTCTCTTGGAGGATTCCAATTTTTTGGGGAGATTATGTGATCTCCAAATATGGCTCATTACAAACCCGTTCTGTAGGGGGAAGGGGCCAAATTCACAACTATTGTGAGAAGCTTGTGGAAGGATCCAGAACGTTTGACCCAAGTCCTTCCACAAGCTTCTCACAATAGTTGGTGGGAATTTTGGCCCCTTCCTCCTTACAGAACTGGTGTAACTGAGCCATGTTTGGAGGTCACCTTGCTCGCACCGGCCTTTCCAGCTTTGCCCATAAATTTTCAATAGCATTGAGATCAGGGCTTTGTGATGGCTGCTCCAAAACATTGACTTGGTTCTCCTTAAGCCACTTTTGTAACAGGTTTGGCAGTAGCTTCAGGTCATTGTCCATTTGGAAGACCCATTTCCACCCAAGCTTTAACTTCTTGGCCGATGTCTTCAGATGTTGCTTCAGTATGGCCACATAATCTTCTTTCCTTAAGATGCCATCTATTTTGTGAAGTGCACCAGTCCTTCCTACAGCACAACAACCCCACAACATGATGCTGTTGCCCCCGTGTGTCACAGTTGTTATGGTGTTCTTAGGCTTCCAAGCTTCTCCCTTTTTCCTCCAAACTGAACAATTGTCATTATGGACAATCAGTTCAGTTTTAGTTTCATCAGACCACAGGACATGTCGCCAAAATGTAGGTCTTTGTTCCTGTGTATTTACAAACATGAATCTGGCTTTTCTATGTTTCTTTTGGAGTAATGGCTTCTTCCCGGCAGAGCGGCCTTTCAGCCCATGTTGATACTGTACTTGTTTCACTGTGGATAATGACACAATCTTACCAGCTTTCGCCAGCATCTTCACAAGGTCTTTTGCTTTTGTTCTTGGTTTTATATGCACATGTCAGACCAAAGCACGTTCATCTCTGAGACACAGGACCAGTCTCCTTCCTGAGCGGTATGATGGTTGGACATTCCCATTTTGTTTTGTACTTGGGTATTGTAATGGTCTGGAGGTGGATCCACTGGACCACCGCAGGTGATGGCGTAAGCCCACACCAGGGAGTGGAATCTAAGTAGGTCCCGGTATCACCATAGCCGCCGCAAACCAGGATGGTCTTGCTTGGGTCTACCAGGTCACTTCCACTGGCTGGGCTTGCCTGTGGTGGCGGCCAAGGGTAGGTGAGGTACGGAATCGTCAGGCAGGCTCGTAGTCGGGGACAGGCAGGAGGTCGGACGGCGGGGGGTTGGTAAACGTAGACGGGAGAAGGTCAGGGCGGCGGCAAGGATCGTGGTCGCCAACCGTAGGCGAGGTTCGGGAAAGGATGGCAGACTAGACATACTGGGAAAGGCTTTCTCCCAAAAGGAATACACTGGCGAAAGGGGCCCCGGAAGAGGGCCGACTTAAATAGGAGAGGGCCCCGGGAAAGACCAATTAAGGCGCACGCCCCTTTTAATTTAAACTGCCGGCCCCCGGGGCCCTAGGGGGGGAGCCCCCCCCGGGGTCGGAGACGGCCCAAGGGAGGTTTTCCGGGTAATGGAGCCGGCTGGGAGGGGGAGTGAGCGGACCCCGAACCCAAAATTTCGGGACGGGGGCTCCGCTGGGTGTGGGCCCGGCGGCTGCGACCTGGGACGTGGGCAGGGGGGCCTTACAGGTATAATTTTTTGTACAGTGAACGAAGGGACCTTCAGGTTCTGGGAAAATTTCACCCAAAAGGGTGATCCAGACTTGTGTGAGTCCACCCAAATTCCTTTGAAATCTTGGGTGATTTCTTTAGACTTTCCCTGATGTTCCAAAAAGAAAAAAGTTTTTCTGTGTGAAATAAAATACATCCCCAACTGTGTCTTAAATTAACTCGATGTTGCCAAAAACCTTAGAAAACTTCCAGAGACCTGACCTCATCATATGGGGGTCCCAAATTTTTTAAAGAGTAAACCCCGTGTATGGAAATGCGATTTCAGAAAGTAATAAAAATTGCCTTAAAATTCTCCCTTCTTATTCTGATTTGGCAAATAGAAAATATTTTGGTTTTAATTGACATAAAAAGGGGAGGGTTTTTTCTGATTTATGTCAGAGAGAAAAACTGCAGATGGGGCTTTTTTATAGAGGGAGGGAGGGGAATGCAGATGGGGGTTTATATGGGATGGAAAAATTTGGTTTTAGGTAGCTATATAAATATAAACTACTATGATGCACTTTGATTTCAGATGAGGCTAAATGAAGCAAAAAAAAAAAATCCAGAATGAAATGAATGTGGTTGACCAGTTTTATGATTCTTGATGCAGATTGTGAGGTCATACAATTTATTAGTGCCCATGAATTCCATGATGTGTTTAGGTATGTAGCACTTACGCTCATTGACAGCCTTGACTACTTATTGGCAAATTTATCGGGTGTCGAGCCCCAGTTTACCTGTAAGATATTTGTACTAAATGTTCTTTCTATGCAGGATACAACTCAAGCCTGATCACTGCTGTGCCTGGACTGAACCACATTCTTCGTGTTGTGGAAGATTTAAAGTTGCTCCATTATAAGTTGTGTTTGCATTCTGTTGGCTTCCCCACTCACAATAACATCAAAATCTAATCAAGGTAAACAAGGCTTCCCAGACTTCCGGGCTCCGTCTGTGGACGTGCTGTGGCTTCCTCAGATACTTCAGAGATTTCTCTTTGCATGAAAACAGCAGATTCCAGCATTTACATAATAATTTGGATTATTTTAACAGCCGAAAAAATTGTATCTTTTACAAATGTGAAATGTTTCCCCAACCCTTTTCCGGGTTCTTCTTCTTTTCTGGTCCTTTTGGGCCTTTTTTTATAAAAAATTTTAAACTTTTGTGGAGAACTTATGTGTCCCTACTGTAGAGATGTTCTCCGGGTCCAGTCCCTTTTTGGCCTTTCTTTTGGGGGGGTTTCCCTCCCCAAAAAATTTTTGTGCACCCTAATTAAAACCCTTTTCTGGCTTTTTTGGTTTGGGGCCCCCCCGGTTAAATAGTGGTTCCTATTTTGTAGGTTGCAAATTTCCCTTTATAAAAAGGGAACCCTTGGGGTTTTAGGGGACAAAGGTTTTCTTTTAGGTTTTGGTTTCCCAGGGGGTTTGTCCGACTCCAGATAATGATGGCATATTGCTAGGGTTTTGGGCTGGGCCCAATAAATTTTTAAAATTCATAAAAGGGAAAAAGGGCCTCCTTTTGGGGGTTTTTTCTTCCCAAACCCGGGGCCCCCTTTCCCAAACGGGTTTGGCCCCGGAAAAGTGCAGTATCCCTTAAAAGGGTTTGGTTTGCTTTTTTTTTTTTTTTTTTTTTTTGGGTTTTATGGGGGGTGGGGTTGGGACCCCAAATGAAAAGGGTTAAATTTGGGAAACTCAAAAGGGGGAGGTAAAAAATAGAGTAGGCCCAAACCCCCTTCAGACCCCCCGTTTTTAAGTGGGGGTTTGGGTTTTTAAACTTTTTTTGATAAAAAAATTTGGTAAAACTAAGAATTTAAAAAGTTTTTTTAAATATACTGTTTGGAATATCCCCATCATGTCTGACTTTTTTTGTTTTTCCCACCTCGGGGGGACCCGCACCCTTTTCCAAATTTGAGCCCCACAACCTCCCCTTTTCTAAAAACTATGGGGGGGGTTGTGATTTCTCCCTTTTGGATTTGGAAAGGGTGGGTTCCAATTCCCGGCTGTGGGGGCGCCTTTTGGGCCCAAACTCAGAAACCCCCTTTCCCTTGTCTTTTGGGGCGACCACAAACCTTCTCTCCTTTAAAGAACGGAGAGGCTTTGAGGTTCATTTAAAAAATTAGTTCTGTTTTTCCCCCCCCCTCTGGGGGAACCCCACACCTATCGAAAATTGATGGCTTATCCTGGGCCAAAAAGGGATTTTTTTTCATTTCGTCTTTCCCTTTCCCCTTCCCAAATTAAAAAACCGGTAGCCCCCCTTCCCCTTCCTTATATGATGCCCCATTGGGGTTTTTCCCTCCCCTCTCCTGCCCATGAAATTGGGGATAACCCCTTCCCCGGGTTTTTGGGTTCAAATTTTGGGAAAAACCCAAAATTTTAAAATTTCTATTTGCCCAAATCCCAGAAAAATTGAAGGGGAGAATTTTTTTGGGGGTTGGCATTTTTTTTACTTTCTGAAAGGTCAGAATTTTTCCTTTCCATTTCATTATTTATTTGGTAGCTTTGCCCAAAAACGTGGGCCCTTGGATCAAACGTTCTGGATTTTTCCACCAAACTTTTTTCCAAAATTTAATTTGGGTCAAGAATTTTGGGCCCATTCCTCCTGACAGAAGGGTGTCACTGCCCCCGTTTTTGGGGGTTCTCTTCCCTTCACTTGGCCTTTTTCCCGGCTTTCCTTTAAATTTTTAAATTAGGGATTGGGGTCAGGGCTTTGTGTGGGGCCGCCCCAAAACATTGACTTGATTCCCCTTAAAGCCCCCTTTAAACCAGTTTGGCAGTTGTTTGGATCTTTTGCCTTTTTGAAAAGTCCCCATTTTTCCCCCAAGCATTAAAAATTTTCCCTGGTTTGATGTTTTCAGATGTTGTTTTCAGTTTTTGCCATTTAATTTTTCTTTCCTCTGATGCATCTATTTTTTTTGGATTTGCCGTCCCCTCCTCATTTAAACAACCCCAAAACCCTGCTGCGCCCCCCCATGTTTCCCATTTGGATGGTTTTTTTAGGTTCCAAGCTTCCCCCTTTTTCCTCCAAACGTTAGCGATGGCCCTTTTTGGGCCCCCAAAACAGTTAAAATTTTGGGTTTCGCCCAGACCCCCGGGAAACATGTCCCCAAAAATGTAGGCCCTTTGGTTCCTTTTGCATTTGCCAAAAAACCCCATGAAATCGGGTTTTCTGTGTTTCTTTTGGGAAAATACTTCTTCCTGGATGACGGCCTTTCGCCCTTGTTATACGGGGACTCTTTCCCCTTTTGGTTTAATGAAAAAATTTTTTGACTTTGCGAAAGTAATAAAATCCCTTAAAAATTTCCCCCTCTTTTTATTCTGCATTGGCAAATTAAAATTTTTTTTTTGGTTTCCAAATTTAACCTAAAAAAAGGGGGAGTTTTTTTCTTTTTCATTTTCAGGAGTGAAAAAACCCTGAAAAGGGGGATTTTTTTAGACCGGGATTCGGGGCGCGGGCCCCCGTTAAATAAAATCTCGCCCTTAGATTTTTTCCCTAAAACCCGCATTTTGCTTTTTAACCATATATTTTTTTTTTCTGTAGGGCTGGGGTTTTTTTTTAATTTTATTTAATCCCTATGGGAGGGGTTGTCCTGTCCCTGCTGGATCAAAAGGGTTAAAGTTAAGGGGTTTGGTAAGCGAGTATTCTAAAGCGGGGCTTTGTGTGCCCCTGTTTTGTTTTTTGTTTTATTTTTGTTTAAAATTTGTGGGATTTAAATTTTGGGGGCTTTAGATTTGGGGTTTTTTGGAAAGGGCAAAAATTTATACAGTTTTTTCATTTTTTGTACCCCTGTATTTCTTTTTTTTTTTTTTTTTTGAAACCCACCCCCCATAAAGTTCCATGTTTGCCCAATGTTTGTCCAGTGCAAACCTGTGCAATGTTTGCCACCCCTTGGAAAAAGTTCGGGGGGGGGATACGGGCTGTGCAAATGTGTGCACCTGCCCCTTTTTAGAAGCCAAAATCCTGGTTAAAAGGGTGGCAAGTGGCAAAAATGAGACCCTTTCCCCAAACCCTGGGAAGAAAATTTTCTGTTTCCTGGCATTTCACTTGGGTGTGATGTTTGGGGGGGGTTGGCGGTGGGGTCCCAAGGAACTTGAGGCAGCTCCCCTGGGTAACGTTAGAAAGAAGGGTAGAGGGAAGAGTGTTAGGGGGGCTGGGGGCCCCTTGAACTGGCCCCCCCAACAAATTTGCAAGTTTGGGGGGAAATTTGGGGGGGTTTTGGGGGGGGATGTCGGTCCGGGAAATTGCAATTTGCTGCAGAAAAAGGGAAAACCCCCCCTGTCTGCTCCAGAAAAGAGGGGGAAATTTGGAAAGTAAAAGGTTTCGGTTTAAAAGGTGCTAGTAGTTGGGGGATTTGCATTATAAGGGGCACAGGACAGGGCAATCTGCCCAAAAAGGCCCGGGATCTTTCAAAACCCGTATGTTTTTTACCTGGGGCCGGGTTCAACATCGCGGATCGGGCGGGCAGATTGCGGGAGTGGGGGCGGGTTTGGATAAACCCACTGTCAGGGGCCCAATTGGCCCCAATGACAAAGTTAGGGGGTTTAGGTGGATTTGGGGGTTTCCTTAAAAATTTTTCAGGGGACTTGGGCAAAAAACCCTAAAGGGGCCAAGGACCCCCCAAGGAAATTTTTTCAGAAATATTCCCTTTGTTCCACGGGGCCCACACCAGAGAGGCAGAGGGGGATTAAGAGGTGAAAAAAGGGGGTCAAAAATTGGGTGTGGGAAAAAGAGGGTTTTGGGGTTTTTTGGGGAAAAACTGGGCTGACTTCTGTTTTGGTACATTTTTAAATGTTGGGAGGGGTGCACTAAATGGGGGTTTTTGCAGTTGTATTGGGGCCCAAAAGGGCCCAAAAGGGCTGGGGAATTTTTAAAACCCTAGGGATGGGGGTGGGAGGGGAAATTTCAATATGGGCGTGCAAGATATTTAAAGGGTTAGAGACCCTGGGGTATTTAAAAATTTAAAGGGGGGTGGAGTGGGGGGAAGGGTAGCATAATTTAAAAAAATAGGGAGGAAAGGTTTAAAAATGGAAAAATCCAAAATTTGGCATGCAAACCAATCCCAGGAGTCTGACCAAAAAAAAAATGAACTAAAAGTTTTAAATTTGGGAGAGAAAAATTTTGCTAGGGGGGAATAACTGAGAGGGGGCTGGACGAGAGCTAGGGCCCTGGGGGTTTAAAATTTCCCGGGTTTAAAGTTTTTTTAGAATTTGACCTTTAAACAGGGAAAGGGGGGGGTGTCTGTCTTATTTTAAAAATCCTGTTTAAAAGCCAACACCCCGGGAAGGATATGGGTTTAAGGTAGTGAACGGGGGGAATCATTAGGGGGAAAATTATACAGGGGGGGGTAGAAAACCAAAAATTTTAAATTTTAATGGGAAAGTTTCGGGATAGGCCCCAAAATTATAACAAAACCCCATAGAAGTTATGGCCTCAGGAAAATTTTGAGGAAGATCAAATTCAAAATTGATTTTTTTATTTTTTGGGCGTTTTTAACTCCCCAGACAAACTGGGAATCTAAATCCTGTAGCTTTTCATAAAGGAAACAGGTTTTTGTAAATTGACAAATTAAATTTCCCCTTCCCCCAAAAAGGGTTTTGGAAAAAAACCGGACTAGGAGGAAACCCCTTTCAAATTTTTAATAGGGACAAATAAAACCCCGGCAGAGTAAAAAAGGTTTTCGGTTGGGGGGGAAATTTGGGGGAATAGTGACCATAATTATAATAAAATTTCCATTTATCCTGCTTTTGAGCTTTTTGCCCAGGGGGCCCCCAAAAAAACACTAAAATTTGGGAGGAAGGCTAAATTTTTCCCTTGCGTTGAGGGGACTAATTTTTTTTGGGACTGGGCCCCAAGTGTTTTAAATAAATACCCAAAACCAATAAAAAAAAATTTGGGAGATTTTTTCCCCAAAACATTTTGGGCCCCCACTGTGAGAGGTACATACCTTTAGGGTTTAAAAAAAAAATTTGGGAAACGGAAAAAACAAATTGGGGATCAAAGGTTTAAAAAAGGGAAAGGAAAATAAAAAACAAAAAGAAACCCTTTTTCGGGTACAAAAACAGGGGGGGCCAGTGAAGAGGCGCTAAGAAGTATAGGGAAGAAAATAAAGTGTGAAATTTTTAAAAGAAAAAGGGAAGAAAAGGCTGGGGGACGGGAAAAAACATTTGAAAATAGAAAGGAAAACTAACCCCAAAAATATTTTTTACTATTTAAAAAAATTTAAAAAATTAAAAAAAAAAATTTTGGGCCCCTTTAAAAAGGTACAGGGGGAGTGATATGGGGGGGCCATGAAAAAAAAGCCAAAACCTTTTAAAAAATTTTTCTTCTCCACTGTTTTTTTCCCGGGGGTTTACCCTTCCTTTTGGGTGAGAAAAGGGGGGAGGAAATTTTTAAAATTTAAAATGTTTCTTGCCCTAACCGGGAAAAAGGTGCGCCCCCACTTGGGGAAAAAATAAAATTAGGAAAATCCCCCAGGCCAGGGGATACACCCGCTTTGTCCTAAGGGAGTTAATTTAATGTTTTTGATGGGCCCCCAAAATTTTAATTTTTTAGGACGGTAAAAAACGGGGTATGCCCCCAAAAGGTTTGGTGCAAAAGAATGTGGTGCCAATATTAAAAAAAGGGGCAAAAAGTGTTCCGGGAAAACCAAAGGGCCCGGGTAAGTTTAAAACCTTGTTGTAGGAAAAATTTTTGGGAAGGTTTTCTCAGGGGGTTGCTTTCCGGGTATTTCCCTTGACAATAAATGTATAACCCCCGTTCCAGCAGGGTTTTGAAGGACCCTTTTCCTGCCCGGGGGATAATTAATCAGCTTAAATGAGGAAAGCCCAAGTGCTAGCGGATGGGGGGAGGCCTGGTTTTCCCTATATCTAGATTTTTTTTAAAGTTTTGGGTTTTTAATGTTCCCCGTAAAAAGGTTGGTAAGTAAAAGAAAATTGCTTGGATGGGGGGAAAAATGGGGTGAAAGTGGGTAAGCAACTGGTCATGATAGAAAAAAAAAGGGTGGGAATTAACGGGCTTACTAGACGGATCCCCTGTTACTAGTGGGGGTCCCCAAAAGGGGTTTAGTTTTGGGGCCCTTTTATTCCCCCTTTAAAAAATTTTCAAAAATGATCTTACACAGGGGAAAATTAACCATTTGGAAATAAAATCTTTCCCAAGGGTTTAAAAGGGGGCTCCGAAAAGGGAAAATCCCCACAATGGAGGTTTAATTGTGTTATTACAAAGGGGATCTGGATAGGTTGGGGGGGCTCGGGGGGGAAAAAGGGGGCAGTGATTTTTTTAACACTGTTTAAATGAAAAGGTTATGCAATGGGGAGGAAAAAACCCCATTCTTGAACTGTTAAAGGGAAAAAAACACTGGGTAAAAGGGGAATTGGGAGAAGGGATTGGGGGAATTCCTGGGGGAAACAGTAAACTTAATTTTTAGCCCCCCGGTTTTGGGGAAAGCAGCTGCCAAGGCAAAGGGGGAAACATGGGGTGTATTAAAAAGAGGCTTTGGAGGGCAATGATGGGAACATTATTCTCCCCATTATAAAGTCACGGGTTTTGGCCCCACACAGGGAATTTTGGTTTTAAGTTTTGGGGCACCAGTGCACAGGGGGGGACATTGTAGAGCTTGAAAAAGGTGCAAAGGCGGGAAACAAAAAAAATTAAAGGCCTGGGTGGACTAAAATACCCAGAAAGATTAGCAAGATTGGGGTTTTTTTAGTTTTGAGAAAAGACGGTTTGGGGGGGGCAAAATAAATATGTTTTAAAATATTTTTAAGGGCCAATATAGAGATCTCTCCCCCAAGATTTTATTTATACCAGGACTGTATCTAGAACAAGGGGGGTCCTCTACGTTTTTGAGGAAAGAAAGTTTCTACATAAACATAGAAAGGATTCTTTACTGTTAGAGCGGTGAGACTGTGGGGAACTTCTGCCAGAGGAACTGGTCATGGTGAATCAATAACCGGGAGTTCAAAAAGGGGTCTGGATACATTTCTAGATTTTAAATTTTAAATATAACAAGTTATAGTGACCGGGGATTCCGAAGAAGGGGCTGGATACATTTCTAGATGTATAAATACAAGTTATAGTAAACGGATCTGGAGAAGGGTCGTTACATTTCTAGATTATATATATAAAGTTTAGTGACCAGGATTCTGGAGAAGGGTCGTGATCCAGGGATTTACTTTTCCGGTTTTGGGGGGCCGGGATTTTTGATTCCAGGATAGGAATTTTTCCCTAAACATGAGGTCAATTGGCTTTACCTTCATGGGGGTTTTTGCCTTCCTCTGGATAAAACACTTTAACACTTTAGCAACACTTTAGCAAATGGGCTGAACTGGCTGGACGTATGTCTTTTTTCGGCCTGACAAACTATGTAACTATGTAACTATGAGTGAAATTTAAGATTCATTTTTTTCACGCAAATTTTTACTTTTTGGGAGCTGGGCTTCTGCTCTCTCCCTTTTTTCCCTATTGGGTTTTCCCATTAGATATAGGAGTTGATTTTTTGCCTTTAACCCTTGGCTGAACTGTTTACTTTTATAACTTGCATAAACTTTTCCACTAAAGCAGTAAAAAATTGTGAATCGTTTGCCGGTTGCTCCCTGCCTCGTCTACTGCAGAGAACATCACTACATGAAACACTGGGATGGACTGAAATAAGCATTTTTTTTGTACTTACTATATGGAGCAAGCTTTTTTCTTTCTTTTCCCATTGTCTTTTCTTTGGATATTTTAATGCAGCTGTAAATATCTCCACAATACGGCTGATGCCGCAAACTATAGCCGTAGTCTACAATTTAAACCCCGTCTTGATTTAGAAACACCACAAATTAGCCATTTAGATGGAAAAACGGGTGCATTCTTTGCAGAAAATGGAGACCCGGGTCATATGTCTCCTTTTGCATATTTATACCCAGCTTTGGTAATTTTCAGAGAAAAAGCTCTTGATTGGAAAGGTGGTACGGTCATGTGCGCGACCATTGGTTGTCATTTAGAACGTAAAACCTGCTTAATCTGCTCAAGGCTGTGATTGGGAGAGACAATATTTGAAACTTGCTTCCTTTTTCTCATCTCCTATACACTAAAAAAAAAAGTGCCCCCTCCATCGCCGAGTCAGGATATTTTCGGAAATGTCACACGCGGGCTGTCGTCTGCGATCGCTTCATATTTCAGAATGATTTATTATTGCGTTAATGAAGCAACAAGGAAATGTGAAGAAAACAAAAGCACAAGCAAACACATTTGCAAGAAGTGCAAGAAGTCAATTAACAGGGAAAATAAAATCATTTCATACAATTTCACCCTTTTTTTTTATCCTGAAATGAATGTATTTAATATAAGTAACAGAGAAGATGTTCATTGCTTGCTGCAACTTCCTGGCTGATGTCTTTGAGATGTGCTTCAGTATTGCCACATAATCTTCTTCCTCATGGGGCATCTATTTTGTGAAGTGCACCAGTCCTTCCGCAGCAAAACAACCCCAACATGATGCTGCCACCCCTGTGTGTCACAGTTGGGTGGTGTTCTTAGGCTTGTTTTCATTCGTGTTTGCTTAACTTTCTAAGGCTTGGTTCAACATCTGCATCGAAGGTTAAAATCGGAACTTAGGAGACGGTATAAAGGGGGGATGCTTTTCTACTTTGGGGCCCTAAATACTAAGTAAATCTGCATTTAGTCACTTATAAATTTTAACACACTGTGTTTCTTAGTACATTGCTTTGTTTCCTTTTTGGGAAACAAAAATCGTACAGCAGTTTGATTGTCTTGCTTACATTTACTGATGACTTGCTTTTTTAACTGCAATTGGTGGCTTTTGTAAGCAGGGACTAATGTCTCTAGACACATTTAGACATTGAAAAGGGCGCAGCTTGAGTATTCAGACCAGTCTGGTACCGGTTTATTTTGGGCAGAGTCATTCGAATGTGTAACTTTTTAAAATGTAAAGTTAGACAGAAGGTCGCACCATCGCCACGGGGTTTTTGTGTTCATAAATCGGTGCAATCAAACTTACACTTTTTTTAAAAGTTGGCCTACTTGAGCCATTAAATTGTAGCTCATATTCAGGGGCTGAATTCCTCCCTCTCCACACAGAATAACGGCCCAAATTTCCACTGCACAGCAGCAGCAGAAACCCCTGCAGTATTTAAAATCGAAAAGAGCAAATTTGTGCCAGGCTTAAAGGGGTTTTGCCACGATGTAATGTTGACGTGGAATCCTCCAAAAGGGGAAAAATCACTTTTAATTTTACAGTATGTGATTACAAAAAATTAAAACCCGAGGGAGACGGTGCCCTTTCCTGCCCTTTGTTCTTAAAAGCTTCTATTAGATCGACCTGACAAGAGCGGGCTGGGGTTGCGCGAGCAATTCTTATCTGATGAAAGGGGGGGAAAAAGCTTTTAAGGCACCCGGGGGGAAAAATTTTTTGTTTTGTATACAGAATCCACGTTTTAATGTATTATCTGAGTGATCCCGCTTTACGGGGAAAAGGGAACAAAAAAGCTTTCAAGTTCTGGGAGAAAAAAGGGGTTTTTCCTTTTGATACAGAATCCCCTAGTTGTGTTTATTATTTGAATGAACTTTCACACTCCCTTATTTCGGGTCTGTGCTCTGGCTGTGTCTTCTTTCTTTGCTCAGGGTGGCTTTATTTACATTTGCTTCTTATGATAAGGAAGCTGGCAAAAAACCTTAAATGCTGCGAAGGAGAAGATCGTCTGTCTGATAGCCTAAAGCTGAAATTCACTGTAAAAAACCTCCGCTATGAAGGAGGGAAAAGATCGTGCTCTGGTTCATAAAGATGTCCCGACGAATGCAGGCGTGGGATTTAAAAAAACAGCCTTACAAAAAAAGACTGCATAGGGGGAGGAACGACACAGTGACTTGGACTAACAGAGAGGGGGGGGGGGGACAGGGATGTGCTACCTCTCCCCCTGACCAAACAAACATGACTCGGGAGGAGCAGAACAGTAAAAGGGGGGGGGGTGTCACCCCCTTATTAAGAAACCCCTGGGGGGAGAGCTGGAATTGAAATACAAGAAACAACAAAAATATTAAGCCTTTAAAATCCCCTTTTAAAAAAGTTCAAAAAGTTGATAAGTACGGAGGGGGGGAATGAGTACAGGATAAATTTGAAAAGGGAAAAAAAAACATCTTAACCCTGAAAA